>CM069239.1:17295435-17460435 GCA_035582765.1 Acer negundo | reverse complement strand
AACAACATATGAATATTCACTATATCACAAGAAAATCTTAGTTCTTAGATCATGAAATTAAACCTATAAAATATCATGAAGCACATCACATATATCATTTCTAGAATCAATTCCAAGTTAAATCAAGTTTAGCAAATATATATTCAAGAGAAATCACAAAGCTAAAACTCAATTAAAAAATGATCAAACACCCCTAGAATATGATCTAACATCATTCTTAACACAAATCATCTATCAAATAGGAAGATTAAAAGAGATGATCAAAGAGAAAGTGATAAGAAGAAGTTTCACATACAACAATGGAATCTCGTACTGAAATATGCAAGCTGTGAAAAATCACAAACTCAAATGACACTAAAAATGCTTGGAGTTTATAGCTCTCTTCAAGATCAACAATTTTGGTTTTTGAATCACTCTATTTCGATTTCGTATGAGAGAGTTATGATCAAAATAAGAAAACAAAAAATTGAAAGAAAATTTTGAATTTCATCCTTTTCAAATTTTCTACACTTAATGTTTGGAAGGAAGGAGAAGAGCTTTTGAAAGAATTCAAAGGAGAGAAAAACGACCCAATCACAAGCAGCCACATCAGCCTCCACTTGTGGACCGTGTGTGGCACATATGGGAAGAGGGCTGTCTTGGTCGTGTGTCACACGTGGCTCACACGTGGACACACTTGCTTGGCTTTTGGCTGAGAAACCTCTTCTCGCGCTCCTCTCGCGTTCTTCGACCGTATTTAGGCCTCCGAACTCCGATTTCAAATCTGTCTTTGGATTACAAATTGTGACTCCCTCACACACAACGAAGACTACAAAAATTTGACAAAAGGTTGAGAATTCATCTCGGAAAATGACAACAAAGACAACTCAACGAATGAGAATGCAAAGTAGCGTAGCTACATCGTTTGGACTTGAAACTTAATGAATGAGTAACCGAAATGACCGGGACTCAATAAGGAATCATATGAGATCATGTTCAAGTCCAAAATACAATAAACACAATGTCACACAAGTATGCCATATCTACGCTATAGTGATAAAACATGCAATTCTACAATGTTTGTCAATATAAGACCAATGCATGTGCATACTTAAATGTGTGTGAATGTGTTATACCAAATGTTTGCACAACGATGCAGTGACACACATGAATGAATTGTGTGTGTGTATACGCTTATGCCTTGCAAGAAAAAGAAGAAGAAGAAACTCGATACTTTAGCATCAAAGTATGCGATTTTCCTCTTGAAGACGATAATTGCATTTTACATTGCTTTTAACCTTGAAGCTTCTTTTCACCAAGAACAGCCTAAGCAATACTTATTACAAATATAGAGAGTTTTGCAATGGAATCAAGCCAATACAAATCAAAGATCTTACAATATGGACTCATTAAGATTAATGGCATATAAAATAGGTTATACATACAAACCTCATGTATTTCTACCTTACTAAACATGGATTGGGTATTTTATTGAGCACGTTGTGTGCGTCACTTTTCGGTCCATAACACAACAACCAAAAATCATTTAAATGATTGTCAATCACTCTAAAGCATTGCAAACATAAAATTCCATTCAACAATCACAAGCACAACTAAATGCAATAACCATGGAAAATGGTCCATCTTGACCCTAGCTTAAGGAAATTAGTTAAGGGTCCTTATGTTCCCGGTTCTTTGACACCGGTCACATGCCTCTGCAAAACGTATTGCATCATGGAAGAGAGTTGGCCAATAAAATCCCTATTGTGACACCTTTCTTGCTGTCTGATTTGCATCAAAGTGTCCCCCTCATACTCTCTTAAATGTCAACGGTCAAAGATTTCCTTCATCTCATCTTCGAGAACACATCTTCTAATTACTTCGTCCGAGCAAAACTGGAATAAAAGCGGCTCATCCCACAAATAATACTTCACCTCAGAAAAACTTCTTTCTTTGGTGGAAACTTATCTCTCTCGGGACAATGTCACTTCCTAGGTAGTTCACAAGTTAGCAAACCAAAAAATCATTAACTCTTTTACTGAAAAAAGTTGCTCATCGGGAAACTTCTCATTGATTGGTCTTAAAGCTTCTTCTTTTTCATCCCTTTCTAGCCTTAAGAGGTGGTCTGCAACTAAGTTCTCGGATCCTTTCTTGTCTTAGAACTCTTAATCAAATTCTTGTAAAAGTAGAACCCATCTAATCAACTGTGGCTTTACATCCTTTTTTGCCATCAAGTGCTTGATTGCCACATGATTGGTGTACACAATCACTTATGAACCTACCAAATATGAACAAAACTTGTCAAATGCAAAAACAATGGCCAATAATTCCTTCTCCGTTGTGGGTAGTTTACTTGAGTATCATTCAAGGTTTGGCTCGCATAGTAGATCATGTGAAGCCTTTTGTCTTTCCTTTGGCCCAAAACGGCCCCAACCGCAGAGTCACTTGCATCACATATGAGCTCAAACGACAATTCCCAATCCGATGCCGACATGATAAGATCGGAGGTGAGCTCTTTCTTTAACCTTTTCAAATGATTGTAAACACTTTTCAGAGAACACAAATAGAGTGTCCTCCATAAGCAAATTGTAAAGTGGCTTGGTGATCCTTGAGAAGTCTTTGATGAATCTTCTATAGAATCCGACATGCCCCAAGAAACTTATAATTCCCTTGACTGAGGTTGGTGGAAGCAACTTCTCTATAATTTCCACCTTGGCCCTATCCACTTCTATGTTTTGCGATGAGATGTGGTGACCTTAAACTATGCCCTCATTCACTATGAAGTGCTCTTTTCCCAATTTAAAACTAAATTGGTCTCCTCACAACTTTTGAGTACTAAACCCAAATTCTTCAAGTAAGCATCAAATGATGGTCCAAAATCAAAAATTCATTGATGAAGACTTCTATAAATCACTCCACCATATCTGAGAAAATCGTCATCACACATCTTTGAAAAGTGGTTGGTGCATTGCATAACCCAAATAACATCCTCTTATAAGCGAACGTTCCATAAGGGCATGTGGATGTTGTCTTTTCTTAGTCTTTGGAATCAATGGGTATTTAGTTATACCCTGAGTAGCTATCTAAGAAGCAATAGTAGTCGAGTCTGGCGAGTCTCTCTAACATTTGGTCAATAAAAGGAAGCGGAAAGTGTTCTTTTCGTGTGGCATTGTTCAACTTCTGATAGTCAATGCACACCTTCCATCCAGTTACGATCCTTTTAGGGATCAACTCATTATTGTCATTGAAACTAATAATGCACGGTGTGTATAAAATAATCTGGAGGGGAGGGGGTGAATAGATTTTAAACGATTATTACCAATTTTTACGATTAGTCAATATTACGAAAATTTCTCAATCTAGTCAAAGCAATAATTCAAGTGTACAGTGCGGAATTTAACTAACACTTGATTTTTACATAGAAACCTTCAACAAGGAAAAACCATGGGCTGTTATGTGCGCTACACACGAACTTCGTATCCACTAATTGTAATGGTGTTTACAACCTAGGTTAACCTCAACCTCTCACGGTTTATAACCCACCACCACTACCCGTAGGCCTTCAAAAGTGAACCTAGTCCAATTTGCTTGTAGCCTAAGCAACCTTATCCATAAGTCTCAATTCTCAATTCTCAATGAAGAGATTAAACAACCTAAATGGATATACAAAGATATCCAATTATGAAAATAATGCCAGGTTACGCTAAATGCTTATCTAGGATTATTAAATGTCAATTAAATCAATCCTATGTGAGATATGTCAATTCTAGGTATAGCTATCAAAATATAATACTCAAACATTCAACACATAATCTCAATCTTGTATGTAGAAATTACTCTAAGAACATACAAGTAATAAATGAGATAAATTGCTAAGTAAGAACACTAATTATGTAAGATAATAGTGAACACCTTTCCATAATATGTGTGTTGAAGAAGACCCATGCACTAGCACATACTAGATGATCCTAAATGATGCTTAGATGATGATTGATGCACATGGAAATGAGTTTAGAGGATTAAATAAGCAATCTTGATGTTTTTTCTCTTAAAAATCTCTTTTTCTATTTTAAGGTTCTTGATGATTAAAGAGTGTTAAGGAAGAGAGTGACATAATGGTGTATTTATAGAGGCCAATGAAAAGCATGGTGAAAATACAAGATTGTCCCTGAAACTTACCATTCGACGGTTTCAAAACCACCGATTCAACCGTCAAAATTATCCCGAGACTACAGGGGAGCAACGACGGTTTCAATCGGTGGGTACATGACCGCCACCAAACCGTCGATTAGGAGACTAAGATATTTATTTCATTCAGGTCTTGAATGACAATTTCAATCGGTGGTTTCATGGCCGCCGATTTGAACCGCCGAAATGAGACCGAGAGATGAAATCAATTACGTCTAAACGGCGGTTGGAAACCGCCGATCATAACCGCATAATCAATCCAGAGACTTTTGGAATCAAAGGGCGGTTTCATTCGGCGGTCATGGCCACCGATCAAACCACCGTTTCACCAATAGTGGTGAAACCAAAAGAGAATAAAGCCAAGGGCATTCTCCGAATGAGATTCTTGTGCTAAACCAAGCACACCATCGTGTATGCACGGACGTTTCCAAACTGGGTTCGTGAAACGACTTACTAGACACACTAACACACAATAGAATACAACAGCAAAGTGCAAGTGTGAAAGGTGACTTGTGAAGAGAATGCACACAATATCAGTGCATACATATGCAATCAAGACAAGTGTGTGTGTGTGCAACTAAATCTTTTCAAAGAAAACTAAGCATTAGAGATATACCTTTAGAGTGTTTATCACCTTGAGGTCTTGAGAGGGCATTGAGCTTGATAATCAATCACCTAAGCTCCTCTTACAATTCAAAAACCCCAATTGTGGTTTGTCACCAAAATAAGCCAATCAAACTTTGAGGAACTTACAGTCATTTTGAATCACAATTATCTCTTCCTTCTTCCACACCACTTATACCGGGCTCACCAATTAGCTATCCAATATTGGGTAAATTATACCCATATCAAGAAACTTCAACACTTCGGCTCTAACCACTTTCTTTATATTAGGATTCAACCTTCTTTGATGCTCCACTGTAGGCTTTTAGTCCTCCTCCATCAAAATCTCGTACATACAAATTGATGGACTAATCCCTTTTATGTCTGAAATTGACCAACCTAGTGCTCTCTTATGCTCTTTTAGAACCCTTAATAGTTTTTTTTCTTCCTCCTTAAATTATGTTGTTGAATTAGTAATCGAAAGAGATGATGAATCGCCTAAGAATGCATATCTTATATGAGAAGGCAATTGCTTGAGCTCTAGTTGTGGTGGCTTCTCTATAGAAGGATGTAGCTTTGGCTTTCCCGTGCCAAGCTCTTCAAAATGCCATCCCCCATGTAGCTTTTCATTGGTAATGAATACAATTGTAAAGCACGCTCTACCACATTTATGTCTTCATCTTTTTCAGAGGCACTGTGAACTTAGCACGCCTTAAAAGACTCTTTTGGGTTGTCTCTTCTAAAAAACTCTTTCATTACCTGCTCAATCACATCTACTCTCAAGCATTTGTTGGCTTGAGAGTAATTCTTAGTAGCTTTAAACACATCGAACACCCCTTGTTCATCACTCACTCAATGTAAGCTTGTCTTCCTTAAGATCAACCAAAACTCATCTGGTCTTCAAAGATGGTCTCCCAAGAATCAAAGGTATCTCAACGTCTTCTTCTTTTTCTAGGATCACAAAGTCAACTGGAAAATAAAACGTCCCCACTTTCACCAAAACATCTTCAATCACTCTACTTAGATACTTGACCGATCTATCTACAAGCTGCAGTGTTATATGAGTTGGCTTCACTTCTCCCACACCTAACTTCTCAAACACCGAGTAAGGCATCAAATTGATGCTTGCTCCCAGGTCACACAATGCTCTCCCAAACTTCGAGTTCTCTATAGTACAAGGAATTGTAAAGCTTCCGGGATCTTTCAACTTTGGTAGGAGCTTGTTTTGAAGGGTGGCACTACATTCTTCCATGAATGCTACCGTCTCAAAGTCCTCAAACTTCTTCTTGTTCGATAGGATCTCTTTCAAAAACTTCACATATGTTGGCATTTGAGCCAAAGCTTCAACGAACGGGATGTTGATTTATAGCTTCTTAAACATCTCTAGAAACTTTGCAAGGTTTTGAGCATCCTTATGCTTTCTTAGGTGTTATGGGTATCGATAAGGCCGTTTTGTACTCAACAAAAGATATTTATAGTTCACTTTGAAAACCAAGTTTTAGCACTTGTATACCCACTTAGGATGTAAAAATTAGTAAAACGGTAAGTAAGGGATTCGTCCATAGGGAATTGGAGTTGATAGTTGGATTATTTAACTAATCTATTTGCATGAATGTAAATCATAGATGTTTGGATAGTGTTTGGTTTGAGAAACCAACAAACATAACATTGTCAACTAAAATATAACAAAAAAGATAGAAAAAATATAAAGCTCAACAATCTAGATAAGATATGGGATTTAATCAATTAATGTGGAACTAAGGAATTGATGGAGTTGCAAATGGATGTTTGGCAATGCTTATTAAGCTACTTAAATAAGCCAACCTCACAATTATAGACCGTTTGTAGTCTTAAGTGTGAAATGGCCGTCGAAACAAAACCAAGACACTTCCCACCTAAATTCCTCACCTATGGTATTTAGAGAGAGGATAAAGGTAGGATCAGTTAGTTACAAACCAAGGCCTAGATAATTAGGGTTGATATATCCTTCAATGATCTATCCTATCCACTTATGTGCTCTAACCAATCAAGCATGTCAATCCTTAATTAGTTGTATCACAAATTATCCTAATAAGATTGTAATCAACTAGTGGCATACAAATTCAATCACATAATGAATAGAATCTAATTCACAAGTGAATAGACCATAAAAGGAGATTCAAATATTTTAGCTCAAACAAAAACTCACATCCAAAAGTTCCTTACAGTAATCCCCTAGATTAGGGATTAGTTACACATAGTTATAACAAAGGAAAAGAAGTAAAATAATAGGAAATCACCCATGGGTTACCTTCTTTAATGCTTGATGCTTCCTTGCCTTGTTGTTCCTTGTGCAAAGAGTGGTAGATGAGGAGATGTATAGATATATGGATGTCAAATGGGTTATGACAAAGGTAGAGAGTGTAGAGAATGGGAAAAGAGGAATGATTGGGGGAAACTAATCTAGATTTGATGTTGAGTTTGGGATGGAATATGTAGTTCATGTTTAGAGATGGATGAAGTTGAGTTTGGGAAAAATGGAGGAGAGAATGCTTTTCTAAAATTTGAAATTTCATGTATGGAAAAGCTCTCTTTGAAAATGGAGAAGACAAGTATTTATATGGGCATAAGATGATGTCTTATAACTGCTAAAAATGCTGATGTGACATGTGTTGCGATCACGAGTCTGCCGTTTGGCGCAAGTGAACATGATCGGGACAAACGGTTATACAATCTTTGATATGGTTGTTGCGGCCATTTTTGATCTTTCTCGCGATTGTGGAGGCAGCGACATATAGACATCGACATTTGGATCTGAGATCTTCATGAGTAGTTGTTGTTGGCCACATAACGACATATAGGCAGCAACACTGGACCTGATTAATTTCTTGATTTCTTGATTTTCTTCTTCTTTGTCACGATTGGCATGCTAGTAACATTTCAACTACGACAGTAGACCTGATTGATTTATCAGTTTTACTACTCTCGGTCGTGGTGACCTTCACAGCAACACTTCAATCGTTACAATTCTTTAGCCTTCATCTTCATTACTTCTGGTTCTCTGTCGCAATATCCATATAGCGACACTTAGACAACGACACTCTAATGAGTTGAGTCACTGTTCGTTTTCACGTGAGAAAACCGCGACAATGCTCTGATCTTTATCTTTTTGTACTTTTTGTATCCAATTCTTCTCCATCTTCACAAATGCCCTTGTGGCACAAATAATCCTGAAACACTTGATTAACATTGTTATATCATGGGAAATTGCTCGAGAATCAAGCAAAAATAGAAGGAAATGGAGGCCAAAATCATGTTTATTTTAGCTCGATCAAATACCCTCAAACTTATCTTATGTTTGTCCTCGAGCAAAACAAACACAAAACACAAAACAAACATAAAACAGCCTAAGGACATGTATCAATATCTTTCAAAGATTTTTAATTGAGCACTAACTCTTTTATAAGACATTTAAATAACTTGCAATGTCAAAATGAAGAAATTCAAACAATGATGTAATAATGAGGAATTAGACATGTAAGAAATGCTAAGTAAAGATTAAGGGGATGCCACTCTAGATAATATTGCATGCATCACAATCCTACATTCAAAATGCAAAAGCTTCAAAAATAAAAATGTCATTTCGTTTAGAATGTAATTCGCCTCGACATTTAATTCTCATCAGATTCTCTCATTTTCGCTCAGATTCCTAGGCTTCACTCAAGATCCATATGCAATATGAGTTTATGTCATGGACATCAAATTTAATTGTACATGATAAGTTTTAAACACAATTTCTAAAAATGAGGTCTCATAAATGGAATTGCAAGCCATGAATTAGAAAGAACACGCATCAACCAAAATTTACAAAGTGGATATTCCTAAAGATCATGAAGGTCTTTCTTTCGGCTATAATGGGGCCTTAGGTGAATAGTGAGTCAATAAATGGGAAAATTTTGATAACAAAGCACCCAATGGTTATACTAAGGCATACACTCTAATATGAGTTCAATTTGCTTTTAACACATTCAAATTCACACTTTTGGCGTCCAGGCTTACAATTACAATTTGTGCAATTTCTACTCTCATTTTTCATTGAGTAGCTCATTCAACTTTTCATTTTCTATCTAGGCAATTTGTGCCTCATACATCTTTTCATTTTCTTCTTTTTCTTTTCTTTTCTTTGCTTTTCTTTTGTATTTCATCTTTTCATTTCAATCTTGCATTTCAATCTTCTGTACATTTCAGTCCATTTGCACACACTTGCATACCTAGGTACACGCCTTAACAATTTTAAGTACAAGAGCTTACATTCATTTCCTAAGCCTTTGCAAACCATTTGGTCAAGGTAAGTCGATTATGTAGGCTATATGGTTCATGTAGATGTGGTAAATGAATGAAAAGCTTAGACGTGTTTGGCTTCAAAATGGCATGGGAGCACACACATTAGAGGGTGTGGAAGTGTTTAGGCCAATTTTGTAGTTTTTTACATGCATTGCCTAAAATCCTCTCTAAAGGTTTGTCCACAAAGCAATTTAAGGCGTCCACAAGCAGTCCATGATATTCTATGGCAAGCAATATTTAAGTGCAAATAAGACCTATACGTGCTTGTATGAGTGTTTGAGAGTAAGTGTTTAAATAGTGAATGAATTCCCTCAAAATATTCTTTTTATGCCATGTTTGTGAACCTTACGGGAAGTCTCCACTATTAATTCTTAGCCGTCAAGCAAAATTGATAATTCACTAACATTAAGAGAAAAAAAAAACGCGAATTGTGCAATGCAATCCTAAATGGCATGACGTTAATCTAAATCAAGCAATCGCAAAGATGCACAATTCTGCCCTCGCTCATGCAATAGCACAATCTCTACAAACAAAATATGCTCAAATATAGCATTATAGCAAGATTTTTGAAAAAATCGGCTCAAATTTTGAAAACAAGAAATGGTGTTTGAAATACTTACAAGGTTATACTAAACAACCTAGAAGGGGGTGAATAGGTATGTGCTCAAAATAATTAAAACTTCTTTTTCAATACAACAAGGTTGTAAACACTTGGTGTGTTTAACAAATGGATTGCTATAACAAATCAATATGAGTTCAATTGCACAAGAGTTATATGCAATACAAGTTGTAGAAGTGAAGAAACATAAAGTACGAAAATGACACACGATATTTTTACGTGGTAAACCTCCTAAGAGGAAACATCCACGGGTTGAAACCACAAACACCAGCAAACTGCAATTCACTATGACGAAAAGGAGATACACACTCAAAGGCAATCAACACATGATACACTCCCCAAGCTATCAACTCCTAATCTACCCTCAGGCCTAATGAGTCACTTTGCCTACTTCCTATCCAAGATGTGACCAACACACCTCTAGGAAACTACTTCCTATCCAAGAAGCTCACATCTCTAGGAAGGTTTCTTGGTTGTTTATCCAAATCCACTTGATCTTAGACAAGGCTTCTTACTTAGTTATCCGGATCACCTTGATCTTAACTAAGACTTCTTGCTTGACTATCTAGACCACTTATCCTAGTCAAGTCTTCTTGCTCTAAACAAAGCTTCACTCACTTTGAAAAGAGACTTCCACCTAATGCAAGGCAATATGATCTAAGTGATACAAATGATGTAAACACAATAAAATAGAGCAAGTAGATCACACAAATTCTATGAACATGTAAAATTTCATCGCGCTCCAAATGTTCACATTTAGTGCTCCCTTTACTTGGTTTTTGTAACCGTTTTCCGAGCATTTTAGGTGTTTAACGTTGTAAATAAGTATTTCCAGGTAACTTAGGCGTTTTAAAGGCATTTTGGTCTGAAATGATGAAAAGAAGGCAAAAAAGGCAGAAAAGGAGAAGGATTAATAGCCACCGCGGGTTTAGAAGCAAATCCCGCGGGAACAAACCAGCCGCACAAAGCCGCAGGGGACATTAAAGGAACTAGCTAGTTCATACTCCCTGCCCCGCGGGAATTAATCAGCAGCATGAAACCACGGGCCCTTCAATTGTTATTCCAGCGAGATCAGATCTTCTATCTCGCGGGAATAAAACCACTGAAGGGAAACCGCGGGAACTTCACATCAAAAATCGACGAGTTCAATTCTTCTGCCTTGCGGAAACAAAGCCACCGAACAAACCTGCAGAAGAATCCAACGAGTTCAGACCTACTTCCCGGAGATAACAAACCCGTGGAAGGAGTCCGCACAGAAAGGGAAAGATCATCTACGGGTTCAGCTTGCTGGAAAAAAGCCGCAGACCAAACTAGCGGAGGACTCTGACGAGTTATAATTGGATCAAATCTCATCCACAACCAATCAAATCAATTCCTTTTTCCATCCACTTGCTTAATGAGTCTTGGGAAAGGACCAATGAGCCCTCACTTGCTTTTGAAAGGCTTCCCATTTTGCATATCCCATCTTACTTACTTCTCTTAGAATAGTCTTCAACTTACTACACTTAGCATCTATCTAGCAATTAGACTTAGAATTAATTAGATATTCTCTTAGAAAGAAAAGTCAAGCTAGTTTTCTTCACATTTTCTAGGCAACCAAACACCCATTTTGGTACCATGGACTAGTTTACCTCAAGTTTGCATAGGAGAGTTTGTTGCTTGGATTGCAAAGAGGATCAACCTTCATCACAAGAGTTACCAACCAGTGATGTTTTCTTCATTTGTATTTCCTTGTTACTTTGATTCTATATGTAACTAAAACCCTCTTTGTTAGGGATATATGTAATTCTTATAAATAACCTTGCTTTATAATTAGTCTATATTTAGTTCACTTTCTCAAGCTTGTATGTGTGCTTATATACTCCATTTATGAATGATGGTTGTTGCAACCACCTATCTCTCAATGAATGCACAACATGCTTGATGAACCAATATGCAATGAAGACCATTAATGCATATGACACTTATGTCATCTATGTTGTAGATATTTATTAACCTTGATAATCTCTACTATCACCTTTGAGTAAACCTCCTTAATTCACTCCTCTAACCTTAGGTTATGATTAAAGTGAAGGATTTAGTGCCTTATAATTTAACATGAATAAATGCATGTTAAAGTCAATGTAAATGTGCTTAATGAATGATTGATTAACTAATAGGTTATTTACTTGAATGAATCTTTCCCCTAGCAATCTTTTAATCTAGATTTTAAACCAAGAAATTGTAGTTGTTAATCTTAATAATTTCTCATCTTAGCACAGTTAATGTTTTGATCACCTTAGTTAATTAATTTGGAATTTCATTAGATTTAGTACAAGTGTTATTACTTTCTAGCTATGTTAACGTAAATTAGTTGGTCCCATGGGAACGATAACCAATACTCATGCACCCTATACGAGTTTAACAACTCGTGCACTTGTGAAGGGTGAAACACTCGTGTGTCCCTTTAGAATAGCCGAGGTAGAATAGTGTAAATTATTATAGTTTATTTAGAATCGGTTCGAGCGCATCAAAATTCCCTTAAGCAATTATAGTGTAAATATACCTAGAAGGGGGGGGGGGGTGAATAGGTATAGGCCTAAATCCTTCCAAACTCTTTTCTCAACATAAAAATGATGTGCACGCTTGTTGTGTCTAACAAATGGATTGCTTTAATCAACACCAATAGAGTTCAAAACACAAGTGATACAATCAATACAAGTTTGGAAGTAATGAAACATAAAACGAAACTTGACACAAGTGTTTTTACGTGGTAAACCTCTAAAGAGGAATCGTCCACGGGTTGAATCTACAACCACCAGTAAACCACAGTTCACTATGACAAAAAAAGGGATACACTCCTTAAGCTATCAACTCCTAATCTACCCTCGGGCCTAGTGAGTCACTTTGCCACAACTTTCTAATTGAGACAAATCGTTTACCTCTAGAAAGCCACTCCATAACCTAGACTATCCACAAGTCTCTAGGGAGATTTCCTTGCTCAGACTTACTTGAAACCTAGCTTCTTGCCAAGTCTTCCTTGCTTAGTAATTCCAAGTCCCTTTGAAATTATACAAATGTAGTTAAATTGTGTAAGGATTCCTATTTATTGATTGGCTTATTTCGTGGACAAACCACATATTGGGCTTGATGTAAGGGTAGCTTAGGTATTTGATGGTTGGTGTTTTACATAACCAAGGCCCGCTTAAGTCCTCAAGAGAAGAAGCACCAAAGGTATATTGTAGTGCTTTCTTGCTTTGAAGAGATCTAGTTGCACACACACACAACTCATGCATATATCTTATTCTTGTATGTTGTGTGTTTTATAAGTGTACATGTATGTTCTTGAACATCTCTTCTTGCATGTTTTATTTGATTGAATCTTGTTCATTGAAATACTATAACATGTTTAGGCATTAGGATACAAAGCCATGAAGTCTCTTCATGCATGTTTATATGATTGCATCTTTAGGCATTAGGATGGAAAGCCATGAAGTCTCTTCATGCATGGTTATATGATTGCATCTTGTTCATTGAAATGTCATGACATATTTAAGCATTAGGATGCAAAGCCATGAATTTTATTCATGCATGTTTTTAATTGAGTGCACCTTGTTTAATGACAATGCCATGACATGTTCGGCATTAGAATGCATTCACTTCCCACACTTGCACTTCATGTTTGTTAGTTTTAAGTGTGGTGTATTTCGTTTCCCGAAGATGATCGGAAACGTCCGTGTTTGCACGATGGTGTGCATGTCTTAGCGCGATGATTGACCACCTTGAAAATGTCTTATTCTTCTCTTGGATAAGTGTTAGATTCAGTTTGGTTATTTGGAGTAAAGTGTCTAGTTTCAAAAGATTTGATTTCAATGATTTAAATGTTTTTTAAAACTGACCTTTGTATGGTCTTGTGACCATAATTTTTTATAAAAAGATTGAAATTGAGTTTTGTAAATTTTGGGCAAACTAGACACCCATACCTTTCCAACGGTATATTATTAGTAATATTTCATGACCGTTTGGATTGGTTTTGAAATCTCCAAAGTGACCACTAAAACAGGGTATCATTGCTATTATCCGAATCTGACCATTGGTCACTAAATTGACCATAATGTTTTCTACAGACATTAAAATGTCATTCCATAAATTGGAGTAGAAAGTAGACTTTCATACCTCTCCAACGATATATTATAAGAAAGGTTTTGATGTCGTTTGGTCATGTTTTGAGTCGCTTGAAAATCAAGCTCTGTGCTGTGACGCTTCGCCACAGTTCGAGTGCCGCGCCTTGAGTGAGAGCGGCATGCTAGCGACAACAATTCACTGCTGTCCAAGTGCCGCTCCTTAGGTGACAGTGGCATGCTAGCGGCAGTCCTAACCCTGTTTCGTAAGTTGGTCATATCTCACTTATTTGGAGTCCGATTTGGCTCATTTTTTAAGGGCAACTCACGTAATTTATAGGGCTATCTTCTTAGCACTATAAATACATCTTTTTCTCTCATTTGTATAAAAGGAACAAAAGCTACAAAACCCTAGAGAGAGAATAAGAGTTCCCTAGTGAGAGAAAGCACCAAGATTGCTTCTTTAACTCTCCAAACCCATTTCCATATGCATAAATCATCATCTAAGCATCATTTAGGTTTATCTAGCATGTGCTAATGTATGGGTTTTCTTCAACACACATGGTATGGTATGTTGAACACTATTATCTTACAGAATTATTGTTTTTACTTATCAATTTTTTCTCATTTATTACTTATATGTTCTTAGAGTAATTTCTACATACATGATTGAGATTATGTGTTGATTGAGTTATTTTTTGATAGCTTAATTTATTAGGTCATCATTGCCTAAAAGCTAAGCCATAAACATTCTTGTGTGATTTTCTGATAACTATGTTGATAGATTGTCTTTTAATCAACTAGTTAAGCTTTTGAATGTTTGTGGGTTATTTGTGATAGCTAGGATTGGTTATCCTTAACATAGCTAAGTTGTATGCCATGTCATATAGCTATATTTGATATTTAGGAATGATTTAATTGTCATTTTATATTCCTAGATAAGCAATTAGTGTACCCTAACATTACTTGCATATTTGGATATTGCATGATATGCACTTAGGGTGTTTGATCTCTTCGGAAAAGTAAGTCATGTGTGATGACCGAGATTAGGTGTTCACGCAAGCAATTGAACTAGGTTCACTTATACCGGGATTAGGTAGGTGTGTGATTACTTTCGGGATTATGATTGTAATCTTTAACACATTTAGTGGATTCGAGGTTCGTGTGTGGCTCACATAATAGTCCATGGTTTTTCCCGTGAGGGTTTCCACGTAAATATTATGTCATTTAAGATTCCGCACTTTATACACTTGATATATTATTATGACTAGTTAGGGGTATTTTCGTATATTTGACTAATAATGAAAATTAGGTAAAATTGGATAAAATCTGTTCACCCCCCTCTAGATTAATATTGTACACATCGTAAATTTGTTTCAAATTGCTTAAATCATACCTAGAGGGGGGTGAATGGGTTTTTACACCATTTTCAATCCCTTGAAACAAACACACATTTGTCCCTCAAGATAGCTTTACACACAGCACATAAAACAAACAATCATATATATACAAGATAAGCATGTGACCATTTTAGTCATTGTCTATATAAAGCCAAGTATCAAGAAGATGAATACCATCAAAATATAACTACAAACAATACTTGTATTAATAGTAACGTCAAATGTATTTACAAGTATCAATCTAAATACCACTCTATAAAAGAATCAATGAATAAAAGAATTGTATTTACACAAATGAATTATATTTACATAATATGATCAAAACGAATGTTGATTGCAAATCACACTTTACAAAAATCTTGTTTCCAAATACATTACAAGTGAAGATTGTACTACAAGATTAAAACATACACATATACATATATAAAATAAAGATAGAAAGAATTGACATATGAGATTTTTTAACGCGGTAAAACCTTTAAAGAGGAAACATCCATGGGTTGAACTACAACCATTGGGTACTATATATATTGGATGACAGATTAGAAATTCCTCAAAAGTGACCAACCTAGATCTACTTCCTATTGGAGTCTATGTCTACCCAATCCCTATTGGAAGATACAAAATCCCTCATGATGCGAAGCCACCATATATTGGAGATCATACCAAACCAACATCGTTGGAAGATTAGAAATTCCTCAAGCGTGCGTACACATCCCATGTGTCACCTTCTATTGGAGTCTATATCTATCCAAACGTCCGGGACTACCAATATTGTAGCCAACTCCCTATCCAAGGCACTCATGCCTCTAGAGAGCCTCTCTTACATAGCTATCTGGACCTTCTCGGTCCTAGCCATAACTTCTTGCTTGACTATCCAAGTCTTCCTGACTCTAGTCAAAACTTCTTGCTTGGTTATCCGGACACTTTGTCTTAACCAAGTCTTCCTTGCTTGACTATCTGGACATCTCGTCTTAATCAAGACTTCATGCCTTTTACAATGACTTCCTAGTGTGATCATGTGAATGCAAATGATGCAAACAATCAATACATCATAAAACATGTGATCAATATATTCCATGGAACAACTAGACCTAAACATGTGAGAACACAAGTAACATAATCTAGATGCAAAACATGAATTAAACTTAGAGCATGTGAAAACAATTAACACAAATAGCTCCTAGTTTAATTCACACAAATAACACTTGAATAAATCAAGCACATATTCAAAATGTTACAAACACACACAAAAATGCTAGAATCACAAAATGTATTCAATGAATTTTCTAGCTAAAGATTTAGAGCAAGGATATAATGATTAATCAATTAAATCCTAGAAAGCTCTAAAAACACATACACAAGCATTAATCCTAGATTTTATCAATCAAAGGATCAAAGAACATTTCAAGGATTATTAATCATAAAATGATTCAATCAAGTCAAAAATAATCCTAGATATCAAACTAATCATAATACAACTCTCAATCATGTGAAAAATCTAGAATCCTTGAAACTAGTTCACATATGTCTCTAAATAGATTTTTGATTAGGTTTGATTATGAAGCTATCTTTCTCAATAGCATTCACCATAAATACACATACATATAAAAGAAGAAACCCCAAGCAAATTGAAGGTAATAAAAGAAGAAATCTCAAAGATATGACAACTACCTCAAGATCACGAGCTGGTTCGGTTTTCTTGATAGAACCACAAGAAAACTCAATCAAACAGCTGTAAGACCACTATGAAGAGGTAGAGGACTCGATTATGAACAATCTCCAACTTGAATCACTCAATTATGACTTCTTATGAGAAAGTTATGGTATTTGGAAGGTGAGAAAAAATTGAGAGAAAATTTTGTACAAGTGAATTCTATTTTTTCTTCATCTATTCAAATGAGAGGGAATGGAGAGCATTTAAAAGATTTCAAGAGAGGGAAAAACGGGCCAACCAGAGGATGACACGTCACCAGCAACACGTGGGGTGCGTGTGGCACACATGGACAGAGAAGGGCTCTGGCCGTGTGGCACACGGCCTCCACACGTGGCCTCCTATGCTTGGCCGTTGGCCAAGCTAGCTCCTCACGCGCTCCTCTCGCGTTCTTCGGCCGTATCCAGGTCTCTGAACTCTGATTTCAAATATGTCTTTGGATTACGAATCTTGACTCCCTCATGCACAATGAAGACTATAAAACTTTGACAAAAGGTTGAGAATTCATCTCGGAAAACGACGACGAAGACAAATCAACGAATGAGTACGTAAAGTAGCGTAGCTACATCGTTTGGACTCGAAACCTAATGAATGAGTAACCGAAATGACTAGGACTCAATAGGAAATCAAATAAGATCATGTTCAAGTCCAAATACAATAAAACATAAACAAATAAACACAAAATCACTCAAGTATTCCATTTCCTAGATATGCCAATGTGAGTTTAATTCATAAGCATAATAAAACATATGAATGTGCTATATAAATGGTGTACAATAATGTAAGGACACTTATGAATGAATTGTGTGTGTGTGCCTAAGCCTTGTAAGGGGAATAAGGTCTATTTTACCTTTATTATGCAATTAAGCACATTCCTCTTTGAAGACTCCATCTTGCATGAGTTGTGGCCAAGTCTTTCTTTAAAGCTTTGAATCATCAATTCTAAGACCACTAAACAATACAAGAAAACATCATTTTGATATGGAATACATGCCATGACAAACCAAAACCTAACAATCTCCCCATTTGGCAAATTCCATGTCAAAACCCTTATACATATACTAAAACAATTACAAAGAAAATTTGGATACAATGAGTACAATGAGTTACACATTTCCAGACTAATTTTCAACAACAAGTGTTGAACTTCATCTTGGTCTTCTCTTGATATCACCTAAAAAAAACTTGAAAGCACAAGAATATCTAAGAGACAACACATATGGCAATATTCATTAGGTAAGAAAAAAAAACATTTAAGTTCAAATGGATCATGTATGCTCCCCCTTAATACATGATATCCAACAAAATATTCTAACCAAGATCAACAAAGAAATATTACATGCCATAAAGTTCAAACTTGATATCAAAATGCACCAAAAATATAAACTAAGAAATGAGACTAAGCAAGCTAGAAACTATCATATATCTCCCCATATCTCTCATATTTCTCCCCCTTTTTGACTTGATATGAAGCCAAAAGGAAAGAGTAAGAAAATATACATCAAGGCCATTTCTAGCCACTTTTGCCACCAAGGAATGTTGTTTGATTGGTTGATCTCACATAATACTTTAAAGTAGATGCTTTGCTTTCCAACTCTTTGATCTTTACATCTTGTAGCACTACCTTAGCAATGAGCTTTTCAATCTTCCTTTATGACGCCTCAATCATCCTTCGTGACTCTTCAACCTTATTCTTCAATTGTATAGCCAAACTTGGAAGAATATGTGTGCTAGATACATGGCTTGAATCATGAGATTCACCAAAGAGCCTAAATATATCACTTGACTTTCCCTTTTCCTTAATGCCATGGTAGCCACACGTTTATCATTAAACTTTTCTAAGGGAGGTAGTAGCATAGTATCATCTTGTTTCTTCAACCCATTAGCTAAACACAAATGAGAGATAAACCCCGGAAATGCCAACTTCTTTTCCAAACGAGTTGAACAAGCCGCAATCTCAATATGTTCTATAAGCATTTCACTCAGATTTATGGGTTTGTTAGTCACTAAGGCATACACAATCTTTATTTTCTCTCTATTAAGTTCAGTAGCATTATTAGATACAACAAGATTGGTACAAACAAATAAATGCCAAAAGGCACTTACCTTAGTCAACTCACTTTGCCTAATAAAGGTACGTTTTCCCCACTCAAAATCAACATTGTCACAAAGAATTTTACCCATCAAATCAAGGTTCTCCAAGACATCAACATCTAGGAAATTCGATTTAATATCATAGGGCAACCCTAGAAACTCATTCAATTTCCAAGAGTTAACTCTAAAGACAACACCTCTCATATCCATAACGGCATCTTCAAAGGTAGTACTATTCTTGAACTCATGATAGAATTCTCTAACCATTGTTTCATTAACCATTCCTAGAATTTTGATCCAAGTACTCCAATTCCTATCAATGATAACTGTTAACGAAAAATCGCCAGCGGGGTGGAATTCCAATTAACAACTTTCAAGACCTCGGTCTGAATAAACTGCGATCGGAGGGGTATCACGTAGCTCGATACATGTATAATATCAGTAAAACAAACTAGATGAAACGGTGATTACAAGCCAGGATAAATCAGTGTATGTATGTATATATTCATGAGAAAGGTGGAATACAACTCTATTATCGATTGGAACTAAAACATCAATATAATGGAGATTTTTGATTTATTCTATAGGAGGTTCTAACACAGTTGGAGATGGGGAATTCATATTAGCAGATAAGTGGCCGAAAAAAATTGTCCCCTTCCTCAATGTGAACGTCCTCTTTTATTTCTCTCCTTCTGCCAATCAAATCCCCCTAATTTAGACCAATTGATCAGCCGTGTTAGCGGGATTGACAGGCGTTGATAAAGGTTGTCAATTAAGCGGGAATTGCTCCCTTAAATGATTCCATGTTTCTATTTATATTTGAAGATACAAATCAATTGATTTATCAAATCTTATTTATGGCACTTTAATTGGCAAAATGGTCAACCCTTTCCTTCTAGGAGAGTTTCAACCTTGTGCTTGGGTAGTTTTCCTTTTTTGGTTCAAAATCGTAGACCTGATGTAGCATTCTTACCTGGTAGATTATTCTTTAACATTCTTGATGCTTGGTTGATTATATCTATGAGGGATCGGGGTATTAAGTTATCCCACCTTTCTACCGACCAAGGTAATTAGTAAATCGGGGTACCAAGACGATGATGTAGCAGGGTACTTTGGGTGGCACATTAACCAAATCTCATATACCTCATAACAGTGAGGTTCCTAGATGATAAAATAGCCAGGTGCCAAGATGATGCAGTAGAATGGTACCTAGGCGTTGTATTGATGTACCCTGATGAGGTGATGGCAGGATACCCGGGTATGTCAGCAAGGTATCTAAGCATGGTAGCGATATACTTGGACTAATACTTGATTGTAGAAGCAAGGTATCTAGACATAGTAGCGAGGTACCCAGATGTTACGGCGGGGTACCTCGAGCCATGTAGTAGTAGGATCATTTGGTTCTTGTAGTGTCTTGGAGTATCGATCTAGCCTTCTTTTCGGGGTAGTCGGATATTGCTTGCGGCCTCCTCGTACCTCTAATCCAAGTGACAAATTCTTCTTTGAACCCCAGCCATTTTTGGCGGTTAACAGAAGTCCCCCCTGACTTGAACACTGGTACCTTGTTGGGGTGGGAGTCAGGATACTTGAGGCGTTTGAAGAATTTTCATTTCCCCTATCTGACTGGATTCCCTTATCTAGGAAGAAATCTTCCTTAAGTACGCCACAATTTAATGAGTTATATACGTGTCAAAGCATGAGTGGTGCGTTAATTTAAATGAGCCGTTAAGGCGCGAACTTCTCAAAACCGCCCTTAGCACGTCTCCGGTCATTAACTACTGTTTCCCTGCTTTGCTCCGGTAACCATATACTCTTCTTGATATATATATATCCCAACCTTTCCCCTTCTCTCTCACTATACTTTCAAATTTCAAACTTTCTTTCTTTTATCAATTTTCTTTTACCCAAGAAAACTTTTGAATTTTTCTCTTACAATTTCTACCTTTTATTATGGTGTCTCCGTCGAAACCCTCTGACAGCCTTGATGAACTGTTTGACACGGAGAAGGAGGTCTTAGTCGAGAGTAATCATCTAGACCAGAGGAAAAGACGTCGTGAGGAAAGCGACACTATGAGAAGTTCTATCCCGACTCAATGTCGTCGGTCAACGAGGAATCCTAGGATATGGTCGGGGTTCAACAACAAATCTAACAACCCAGTCGAGATCGCCGATGAAGAAGCAGGCGAGGATGATGATGATGAGAAAGAGAAGGAGGAAGGATCCCCTACTGGAATACTAACCAGGCACGCTCTCACCCTTCCTCCTGAAGATCGGGTTATTCCTAATTCTATCTGTATGGTCAATACCCTAGCCTACCTGAGGAAGGAGTACTAAATTTATGACGCTATCACTCTCACTCTTTTGCATCGGGGTTAAGATGTCTATACCCCGACTAAAAGAGAAGTCCCTATCCACGTGGTAGCCTTTGAATGTGGAGTCAGACTGCCTCTCCATCCTACCCTCCGTAGGGTACTGGTTGCTCTTAGTCTTGCCCCATTACAGATCTCGTCGGGGTTCTGGAAACATTTGATATGGTTTTTAGTGCTCTAGAAGGAGCAGTGTGAAATGGATGGCATTGTGAGAGAGCCGGGATACGACGAGATCTGGTACATCTTCGAAGTGGCAGTCCTCAAGTCGGGTCCTAAAGACCAATTCAATTTGAGGGCAAAGAATCCTCTAAAATTCATTATCCCAGGAGCTACCGTGAAGTACCCTCGTCCTTGGCGCGAGGAATGGATCATGGTAGGAGGTGATTGGGGCGACTCAGTTTACATTGGTGAGGCTGAGCACTTAGTCCTCATTCATTTCAGTGGGTATGAAAAATGGGGTAAAGGGAAAATCTCCAAGGAGTCACGGGGTATCCTGGAGAAAATCCTAGCCCGATTTTACACTAATGTGAAGTATCCTACTTCTGACCCTTTTGATGATGATAGGGTGGATCGATATCTCAAGATCTCCCTAGCTGTCCCGCATAAGTAGCTTCCTGCATCTTGCTTCTTAACTAATTTTATCTTTTATGTTGACTGACTTGGTAGTTTTTGCAGCTACCCCTTCTATGATTCCTTCATCAGCACATCCAACTGTGCCCCTTACTTCTTCTCCCCCTCCTTCTCCTGTTTTGCCTACTACAAGTGCACGCATCTTGCCTAGACCCAGTCGACTTGCTGCACATTCTCTTTCTACCCAGTCTAAATCCTAGGCGAACCTTTCTATTGCAATCCCTACACGCCTACTGTGTGCTCCCCACTAAGAGAGATGGCTGCTCAAGTAGGCCGGGCTAGAGGTCTTTCTAGACAAGTACAGAGGCGGGCTCCAACTACTCCTACAAAAGTTTCTTCCGAATCCTCACAGATGCTCATGCATCAGGCAACTCCTTAAGTTACTTTGCCTCCAACCGATCCTCCCCCGTATCAATCCAGGATAGAGAAGGAGAAGGATGCTCTTCCTGAAATGGATCCCTCGGGCAACCAAACCTTAAACTCCCAGCTCACATAGTACACCGTTCTCTGTATTCCGTCACTGCATTCTTTCACTAAGGCCCCACTAGTGGCAGCTTCTGAGACGGCTAGGTAAAGTTGTAGCTCTTCTCCCGTGAGGGGCTTGACCAGTAGAGGGGGACTAGCCAAGTGTTCCTTCAAGGCTTGGAAAGCCAACTCACTTTGTTCATCCCACTTTAGCTTCTTTCCCTGTCTGATAATCTTGAAGAATGGGAGGCACTTATCAGTGGAACGGGATATAAATCAGTTCAATGCTACTATTTGGCCTGTCAATCCCTGTGCCTGCTTGAGTGTTGTAGGAGACTTGAGGTCTAGTATGGCCTTGATCTTCTCGGGATTAGCCTCAATTCCCCTTTCATGTACCATGAACCCCAGGAACTTTTCTACTGCTACCCCGAAAGCACACTTTGTGGGGTTCAGTCTTATCTAGTTCTTTCTAATTACCTGAAAAGTTTGGCGTAAATCTTCTAGGTGTTGTCCGGCCTCCAAAGATTTTGTAATCATGTCGTCTATATATACCTCTATGGATCTTCCTATCTGCTGCTTGAACAATTTATTCACCATACGCTGGTATGTAGCACCTGCATTTTTAAGTCTGAATGACATTACCTTATAGCAGTAGAGGCCTTGCCCTATAATGAAGCTGGTCTTATCTTGATCTGAGGGATGTATCATGATCTGATTGTATCCCGAGAAGGCATCCATGAAGCTTAGAAGCTTGTTTCCCGCAGTAGAGTCGATGAGCTAATCGATCTTTGGCAGCGGGAAGCTATCTTTGGGGCAAGCCCAATTGAGATCGGTGTAGTCCATACACATACGCCATTTTCTGTTAGATTTATTACCGTGACCACATTGGTGATCCATTCGGGATATCGAGATTCTCTTATGAACCCGGCTTTTAAGAGTTTATCCACTTCTTCCTGGACTGCGGCGTTCCGTTTGGCGTTGAAGTGTCTTCGTTTCTGTTTCACTGGTTTGACGGTTGCTTCTATTGTCAGCCCCTGAGTGGCTAAGCTAAGAGGAATGTCGGGCATTTCCTTATCGATCCAAGCAAAAATATCGCTGTATTTTTTGAGGAGCTTTATCAAGTCTCCCTTGACTTCGGGATCCAACCCCCCTCCGACTTTCACCACCTTGGTGAGATTTTTTCCCCTGATGGGTATTTCTTCTAATTGATCTGCAGGATGACCACTGGTCCAACCCCGCTCTTCATCCTTCTGTTCTTATATGTTTATGTCTGGTACCTCTCCTTCTTCCATGTGATAATAATTGTGCGTTGCCTGTTAATCCCCTCTCAATTCTCCCACTTCTGTTCCCACTGGAAATTTTAAGACACTGTGATAAACGGATAGTACCCCCTAATCCCTGAGAGGAAGGGCCTACCCAGAATGGCATTGTAAGCAGACGAGGTATCCACTACGATGAACTCCGTCATCACGTTCTGCTGAAGTGGGGTTTCTCCGACTATCACCGGCAGGATTTTTGATCCCATGGGCATTACAGAGTCCCTTGTGAAACCATACAAAAGTGAAGTGCAACTGTTGTAGCAAGAATTCTTCAAGTTAAGTTGCTCATGAGCTCCCTTAAATAGGATGTCGACGCTGTTACCTGTATCGATCAAGACACGGTGAACCCAGTAGTTAGCTATCTGTACCGAGATTACCATGGGATCATCATGTAGTTGGACTGTATTGTAGACATCTTCCTCTGCAAAGATAATCTTGGTAGAGCGGGATGGATCATGGGACCCACTGCTGACCTTGAATATCTCATGACCTGCATTGAGTCTAGGAATTTTTCTTATGTGGTTCTTCCTAGAATTGTTGGAAGTTCCAGCTAAAGTGGGGCCTCCACTAATGGTATGAATCACTTGAATCTACTGCATCAGATCCTTGTCCCATCCCTCTTTCTATCTGCCGCCTCCTACATCCCGCTTTGTACCCGTTTCCCCTCATTGATGTTATCATGTACCTATTGTAGAAATTTTGTTAGCAAGCCTCCCCTTACCAATCCCTCAATCTGATCGCGGAGGCTGTAGCATTCTAAGGTGTTGTGTCCGACATCCTCGTGGAAATCGCAATACTTGTACTGGTTCCTCTTGTCAGTTGGGACTTTCATGGGACCTAGCTTCCTAAGTAGGCATTTGTCCTGGATGGCGAGGTATATGGTTTCCCTTAAAGCGTTGAGAGGGTGTAGTGATTATATACATCTTCCTCCCTTGCCACCCGTGCAACTTCTTTTAGAAGAGCCGCCCTGGGGGGCGATCTCTTGAGACGGGATCTCCTAGTCGGGTACCTTTCCTGGTATAAGGGAATAGGAGGCGGCCTGTAGTTTGACTTGTTTAGGGGCTGATTTTGGAAT
Organism: Acer negundo; assembly: GCA_035582765.1. NCBI lineage: Eukaryota > Viridiplantae > Streptophyta > Magnoliopsida > Sapindales > Sapindaceae > Acer > Acer negundo. The sequence goes on along the minus strand of CM069239.1, from coordinate 17,435,557 downwards.
CTTTTGACGGGTACGGGCTTTCGAGCCTCTTTCTTAAGACGCGGGTCCAACCGGGCTTCATCATGCTCCACCTTGATCCGGAGTTGCTCTTTTATGTCCACCTATTTTAAAGCTCAATTGTAAGCTTCTTGGTAAGTTTCTGGTGGATGCTTAGCAAAAGAGTGGAATAATCTGCCCGTCCATAAGTTTCTTCGGAAATTGGCTAAAGTTTCTTTTTCGTCGAATGCTCCCATCTGGATCACTTTCTTATGGAATTTCTCCACATAAGACCTCAATGTTTCACTCCGCTCCTGGATCACATATTGAAGCAAGATAGGGTCATTGCGACGAGGCTTGATTCCCTGAAACTATGCACAGAAAGCTGTGGTGAGCTTAGAAAAAGAATTAACAGTACCTGGTGGCAATTTCCTAAACCACGTTTTGGCACAGTTAGTCAAGGTCGAGAGGAACATCCTGCACATGGCTGACCGTGTTGCATTCTGGACTTCCATCTGGTTGACAAAGCTTTCCAGGTAACTGATAGAATCCTCTATTCCGGAATACTTTTCGGAGGGCATCCTAAATTTGGGGGGGGGGGAGCTCTACCTCCTTGATTCTTTTAGAGAATGGTGCATTCATCTCACCTAGAGGGTTCTTCCGGATTCCTTGGTGTTTTCCCTTTTTTAATTCCTCCATCTCCTTAGCCATTTTGGCTATCTGATTCTCTAGGCGCTTGGATTTAGCGTTTCCGGATCGGGTCATCGAGCCTTAATCATCCGAGGTTTCTGAATCAACAACCAATTCCTTCCACTTGGCTTTTTGGTGCCTACTTCTAGGGCTTTTTCGGGATCTGGCACTTCCTTCTGAGTCTGGCTGTGGATCTTTCTTCGGTGGAATCTCCTCGGTGGAATCTCAATCTCGGACTTTACTAGTCGGGGTCTAAGATTAACTTGGCGGACTGGGTTTGGTGGAGATGGTCCTAGTAGATCAAATACTGGTACTCAGATACTTGGGCCGATGTCTCCTGCCATCCCAACTGCTTCAAAGGGGATTCATTGAGCTATCATTCTGAGTCGGATGGCTTCTACGTAGGCAGCAGCCTGTTGCTCTAGAATATCCCGATCGATCTCCTACTCAATCGGATCTTGGGGCAAAGGGCCTACGGTAATGATTGGAGGAGGTATTGGTGCCGGATTGTCATTACTGGATCCTCTACCCCGTCTTTGAGCTCTTTCGGTGGAAACGAGTGATAAGGGTCACGATGGAGCCTAATGGGCTTGAGAAGATCATAGTCTCATCTTTCTGCTTCGCCGGATAGAGATAAGACAACTTTTCTATAAATGTTGGGAAAATACCTTCCCACAAACAATGCCAAAAGTGTTAATGGAATATTATCACTGGGGTAAATCTCTAAATAACAACTTTAAGAACCAAGATCGAGATAGATCTTGGTCGAAGGGGTATCACGTAGTTCGATACCAATAAGATTCCTATCAAACCGAGCTAAAAACTCATACAAAGAAAGATTAACAAGTACGATTTTATTGATAAAAACCTGTATACACAGCTGATGAAATTTTTAGGGTACGATGATCTGTGACGGTATTCAATGTTTTTCGTTAGGTGGTGGAGATGACGTGCTCGTGCCTGTCGATAAGTAGAATTGAATGCGAGTGTAGGGTTTGGGGAGCTAAATTTTTTCTTTTTTATTTTGATGAATGTAATGTTGTATATATAGGTCATGTTGCTTGCCATACACTCATATAATTTCGGTCTAGGGTTTTGGCGATCACAGGACTTTCCTTCCTTCTAGGAGACAACCTTGTAGGAGCTTTAATTATCCGAATCAAGCGATTCCTTTTGGAGAGGATTCTAATACTAATGGACTCCTTATTCGAATGGAATTCTTAAGAGGCGGGAATGAGTCTACTTTTTCATCGAGAGATGAACGACTGCGTTTCATTTCCCTAGCATTGGAGCTTCAAGACCTGTCTGTCTGAACATATGGATATATAATTCTGTGAGTATTTCTTGTGGTTATCTGGCGAGAGGATCCCAGGAGGTATTTGGGTTCATCTGGGTTCTCTTGTACCCGGCCTTTTGCTAGTTTGATGCTTTCCTAGTTAGGTGATTGGTCGAAGGGGTATCCTGATACCGATTATTCTCGCAGCGAGGTACTCTCTTGGATGTAGAAGTGGGATATTTCAGCTGAAGTTGTATCTGGATGTCCGTATGATGCGACAGAGGGGTACCCTGCTGAAGCAGTAGCGAGGGTGTCCTGTTGATCTAGTAACGAGATACCTGTCCGGTGCAGTAGCGGGGTACCCCATTGATCTCCGTGATAGGATTCTAAGTTGAACTCCGCGTTGGAACATTTTAGAGGTCATACGTTAATGCTTGCTCCCGAATCCAACATTGCTTTTTCACGATGTGAGCTACCAATTATTATGTTAATTACAAAACTCCTTGGGTCTTTCATTTTTGGGGCAATTTCCGTTGAATTACTGCACTCACATTCTCATTTAGACGCTCTTGTTGTTTCGGCCTAAATCTCTCCTTATCCTTACTCAACTCTTTAAAGAATTTCTCATAAGCCGGCATTTTCTGAATATCATCTAAAAGTGGTAAATTGATGTTTACCTTAGAAAGGAGATCATAGATGTCCAGATTCAATTTCTCCATTTTAGAGTTTTTTAACCTCCCTGGAAATGGTATAGGCGGCACATAGGGGTTCGATGACTTATGGAGTTGAGGTCTCAGTTCTTAATCTAATAACTAAATCTCGTCTTCATTTTTTAACACCTTCTCACTCTCTTCTTCCATATGCACTACTTCATCCTTTTTTGTGGAGGTCTTCCTAATATTATCCTTCAAAACCTTTCTGCTTCGGAGGACTGTCTTAGCACTAGCTTGCTCAGGTTGGCTTGGGAACTTCCGTTTCTCTCTTTCTTACAACAATTCAGCCAACTGACCTATTTGAAATTCAATCCTGTGAATAGATGCATACATCTCGTTTGCTTGCCTATCGTTCTTACACATGTATGTTTCCCAATTCTCTACATGTGCTTGCTGCAGCAGCTGGACCTCATGTGTATCCTGATTGGCTGATTGCATGAGTTCCCCTATCCATTCGTCAAGTATTCCCATATTTGGTTGAACTGAATTAATGCACTCAAGGTTACTTGAATAACTATCCTCTGAAGTCTGTGATGCTTGTACAAATTCCCCTGTTTGCTGTTCAACCAATGGTGTCTCTTCGTTCCCTTCTAAGTAATCTCTAAGCAGAGCTGCCAGTTCCTCATCAGCAGAAAACTCTTCACCCACATTGCGAACTTCCTGGAAATCCTGATTGTTTCCCCATCCCTCACTGAATGGGTCACTCTCTAGCTCATAACAGGATCTCGAGTTGTTCCAAAGGTCGTCCATGACACCTGAAATATCTAGAGACAAAAACTACCCACGACGTAAAATGACACAAAAACAAAATAAAATATAGAAATTTAAATAACTATAAACACTAATCAAGCAAAACTAATCCTACTAAACTCGCCGTGTCCCCGGCAGAGGTGCCATTTGACAGATGACGATTCACACCGTCAGTAAACCGTCCATCAAAACTATTTGTAAAACCCTTACAAGCCCTAATTGGCTTTTAACACACAAGTGTAATGGTAAATGGGGTGTCGTCCACACGGACACGGGACTAGCAAAAACTAGCTAATGCTACAGTAGCATTCATGTAATTAATAATAAGTAAATGAGGATGTTGTAAAAAGGTGACTTAACACAATAATACATCTAAACTAACAATGCAACCTAGATAAAGGGGAAATGGAGTGAATGATATATAGATGATGGAAACTAAGAAGTTAACGGATTCGAAAGTGAATACTGGGCAATGCAACAAACTTGTAAATAAGCACATCTATTTAAAGGTAACCGACCTAGGATGTATAGAGTCGGTTATTTATCCTCGTCAAGTGATCAACCTAGGATGTATAGTGTTGGTTGTTCACACTGAGTCTGGAAATGAAGTCTATCTACCTATCAGAGATTCAACCGATTATAGATTACCCAACCCAGGATGTATAGTGTTGACTTCTAATTCTCTCACGAGTACCGACCTAGGATGTATAGTGCCGGAAACCCGTTCCAGGTTAGATTGAGACCGTGGTATAAGAATTAGAGTTCATGATATTCCGTCTATTCATTTGAGCAAGGTACAACTAAACATCAAGTATATCTAGATGCAATACTCACACATAAACCAAAGAGAACTTGCCAAGGTCATGTATCTCAACTAACAATCAATGAAAACCGTTAAAGAACAAGAATAGAACAATGAAAGGTAGATATGAATATATATATATATATATATATATAACCAAGTTTATATACAAGCCCAATATTTAACTAACTACTCCATCAACCCCTTAGAGGAGATTTATCTACTCATTACAACTAAGAAAACTAGAGAAAGGAAAGAGGAAGAACCCTTGGAGATCATCTCCTTCCTTGAAGTTGCTTCAATCTCCTATCTTCCTTGAAGTTGAGTAGAGAATGTAAGTGAGAGTGTGAGAGAGTGTTTTTAGATCTAGGTTGTATTTAGAACTAAGTAAAAAGCTATCTAAAACAAATCTATAACATTATATTTATACTACATATAAAAATAGGTCACTTAAACTTCAAAATGAGATCTGGCGCGCGTGGAGTGCATGTGGAGTGCATGTGGAGTGCGGGTGAATTACCCTCACTTTACCCGTACTATAATGATCAGGTGCAGATGAAGCTTTTTGGATTGTGCTACAGTGCGGGTGGAGTGCGGTTTAATGACCCGCATTGTACCCACACTTTAACATTAGGTGTGATTTCCACTTCTCTATTTCAGCTCAGAGTGCGGGTGGAGTGCGGTTGAATCACCCGCTCTTGAATCGCACTTTAGTGTCAGGTGCAAAACAGCTTCTCTGGAATTGGCAACAGTGCGGGTGGAGTGCAGTTGGATCACCCGCACTTGACCCGCACTTTAGTGTCAAGTGTAAAACAGCTTCTTGGAATTGGCAGCAGTGCGGGAGGAGTGTGGCTGGAAGACTCGCACTGTACCCGTACTTTTACGTCAGTTACAAACTAGCTTCTCTATTATTGGCAACAGTGCGGGTGGAGTACGGTTGCGACCCGCACTGGAACCGCAATATAAGGCTACTGGTGATCATTTGCCTTTCCTTTTGACACTTTTCTGCCGGAATCACCGTAACACAATTCCAAACCCATCAATGCATCATTTCCTACAATTACACACATAACAACCATTAAAGACGCCAAAACACACGAAAACAAAACAAAGGATAGGGAAATGAGGGCCTACATAAACAACATATTCGGCATGATCAATCAGTTAGAAGAAATACCCATCAGGGGAGAAGATCTCACTAAGGTGGTGAAAGTCGGAGGGGGATTGAATCCTGAAGTCAATGAGGCCTTGATAAAGCTCCTAAGAGAATACAACGATATTTTTGCTTGGAACCATGAGGAAATGCCCGGCATTCCTCTTAGCTTGGCCACTCATAGTTTGGCAATACACGCAACCGTCAAACCAGTGAAACAGAAACGAAGACATTTCAACGCCGAACGGAACGCCGCAGTCCAGGAGGAAGTGGACAAACTCCTAAACGCCGGATTCATTAGGGAATCCCGATATCCCGAATGAATTGCCAATATTGTCATAGTAACCAAATCTAACGGAAAATGGCGAATGTGTTTGGACTACACCGATCTCAACCGGGCTTGCTCTAAAGATAGCTTCCCACTGCCTAAGATTGACTAACTCATCGAGTCTACCGCGGGAAACAAGATCCTAAGCTTTATAGATGCCTTTTCAGGATACAATCAGATCATGATGTATCCCTCAAATCAAGACAAGACCGGCTTCATCACTAGGCAAGGCCTCTACTGCTATAAGGTAATGAAATTCGGACTTAAAAATGGAGGTGCCATATACCAGCGTATGGTGAACAAATTGTTCAAGCAGCAGATAGGAAGATCCATAGAGGTGTACATAGAGGACATGATTACAAAATCTTTAGAGGCCGGGCAACACCCAGAAGATTTACTCCAAACTTTTCAGGTAATTAGGAAGAACCATATGAGACTGAACCCTGCAAAATGTGCTTTCGGGGTAGCAGCACGAAAATTCCTGGGGTTCATGGTACATGAAAGAGGAATCGAGACTAATCCAGAGAAGATCAAGGCCATCATAGACCTCAAGTATCCCACAACACTTAAGTAGGCACAGGGATTGACAGGCCGAATAGCAGCATTGAACCAATTCATATCCCGCTCCACCGATAAGTGCCTCCCGTTCTTCAAGATTATCAAGTAGGGAAAGAAGCTAAAGTGGGATGAACAAAGCTAGTTGGCTTTCCAAGCCTTGAAGGAGTACTTGGCCAGTCCCCCTCTAATGGTCAAGCCCTTCATAGGATAAGAGCTCCAACTTTACCTAGCCGTTTTAGAAGCTACCGCTAGTGGGGTCTTAGCGAAGGAATGCAGTGATGGAATATAGAGACCGGTGTACTATGTGAGACATGCTTTCACCAAGTTTGAAAAATATTATACACTCTTGGAAAAGCTCACCCATGCCTTGGTAACTACAACCAGAAAGCTCCAGCCCTATTTTCAAGCACACACTATCGTGGTAGTCACCGATCAACCCTTACGATAATTTCTCCAAAGGCCAGATGTATCAAACAGGTTGGTTCTGTAGGCCCTAGAGCTCACCCAATTTGACATCAAATACAAGCCAAGGTCCACGATCAAAGGACAGGCCCTAGTAGACTTCATAATGGAGTTCAGAGCAAATCCGGACCCAATTACCAAGCCCAACCCCAGTTCGGATCAGACCGATCTGAAATGGAATGAAGACAACAAGACCTGGATTCTATACACAGATGGGGCATCAAGTCAATCAAGATACGGAGCAGGCACTGTTGTGATAGACCTAGAGGGGGTCGAATGCAGTCACTACTTTAGGTTCGAGTTCAGGGCTACTAATAACGAAGCAGAATATGAAGCCTTACTAGTGGTAATGGGAGTAGAAGAAGCCTTAAGGGACGATTTCCTCCTAGTCAAGAGTGATTTCTAATTGGTGGTCAACCAGGTGTTGGGGTTGTACCAGGCAAAAAGTGACAATATGGTAGCATATCTGGCTAAAGTCCGAGAAGCAATGTCAGGATTCAAAGGCGTGAGGATGGAATAGATACCCCGAGAGAAAAATCACCGGGCAGATGTTCTAGCCAAGATCGCAGCAGGTAAGGGGCATACCTTATCAAGAGAGGTACCCCTCCAATTGATACCCTGTTCCAGCATAGCCAAGGGGGTGAAGATTCTACCAGTCAACCGATTCCCTTGTTGGATGGATCCAATAGCGGACTACCTCCAAAGTGACACTTTTCCTGCAGATCCAGATCAAGCACGCAAGCTGAAGAGAATCGCTACCCGGTACTGCCTTGTAGATGGATACCTTTACCACAAAGGGAAATTCCCCCCACTTAGATGCTTTCACCCAGATGATGCTACCTGGGCACTTAACGAGATACATTCAGGGGACTGTGGTAATCATGCAGCAGGTGAGACACTAGCCTACCAGATACTTAGAATGGGCTACTTCTGGCCGACTATACATCAAGATGTAAAACAGTTTGCACAATCATGCGAGGCTTGCCAGAAGACAACAAACCTCCATCACCTCCCCCCGAAGAGGCTCTCCTCGATCAGTACACCTTACCCATTTGCTATCTAGAGACTAGATCTAATCTGCCCGCTTCCTTCTGCACCCGACCAGGCCAAACATACAGTAGTAGCAATAGACTACTTCACCCGTTGGGTGGAAGCTAAGGCACTTGTCAGGATAACTGAAGAAAAGACCACCAGTTTTGTTAAAAAGAATATCGTTTGCCGCTTCGGTACCCCGATGGCCATCATAACTGATCTAGGAAAGCAATTTGATAATGCCAACTTCAGAGAATTCTATAAAGATCGAAACATTGATCTCCGATTTGCATTAGTAGCACATCCTCAAACTAATGGGTTGGTAGAGGATACCAACAAGACTATTAAGAAGCTCCTAAAGAAAAAGCTCCAATAGAAGAAGGGATTATGGGTTGAAGAATTACCCAATATGCTATGGGCGTACAGGACAACCAGGAGGACTGCAATAGGGGAAACCCCTTACTCATTGGTATTCGAAACTGAAGCAGTCTTGCCCATTGAACACAAGCTGATATCTTTCCGGATCCAAAATTATAAACCAGAAGATGATGAGGCTAAGTTAAGAGCCAATCTGGAACTACTCGAGGAGAAACAATGCAGGATCGCCGAATGAGTAGCAGTGTACTAGAGTAAGATAGCCCGACACTTCAACAAGAGAGTCAGGATCCGCCATTTCAAAGAAGAAGACTTGGTCCTCAGAAGGGTAACCCAGAGCACACGAAAAAGGTCTGATGAGGTACTAGCCCATAACTGGGAAAGCCCCTACCTGATTAAAGCAATGCTCCGAGGTGGCACCTATAAGCTGGAAAACATAGAGGGATACCCGGTAGATCACATATGGAATGCTGATCACCACAGAAAGTTCTACCCTTAGGAATTCAACTTATATCGGCTGGAATACACACCCCAATTTTATATTGTACTACTTGAAAAATTCAATAAAGTCAGTTATCTCCCCCACATGATTCTCCAATTATCACTCTGCAAGCTCCTCTACATAATTCTTCTATAGCTTGGTCGGGGTATACCCTCCTTTAAGAAGCCTGGTGCTAAAGTGGCCTAAGTTGCCTACTAGGACAGATAATTTTTCGCCATTAATGAATCACCTCAAAACCAGGAAATAGCCTTATAGTGCTCCTGCTGCCTTGGTCGGGGTATACCCTACTTCAAGAAGATTCTGGATTATCAAACTAAGGACCCGAACTCGTGGTCTTAGTTGCTCGCCGTATCCTCGAGACCAGGAAATAGCCTTAGGGTGCTCCTGCTACCTTGGTTGAGGTATACCCTCCACCAAGAAGGATCCGATACACCAGACTAAGGATTCAGACTCATGGCCTTGGTTGCCCGCCGCATCCTCAAGACCAGGAAATAGCCTTAGGGCGCTCCTACTGCCTTGGCCGAGGTATACCCTTCGCTAGGAAGCCTGGTGCTAAAGTGGTCTAAGTTGCCGATCAGGACAAACCATCATAAGGATCGGGGTACTTCATTAGGGTACCCGATACCTTACTCCTCCATCTCTCCAAGAATAAATGACCTTATGGGTACTTCAGCTACCTCGATCGAGGTATACCCACCTCCGAGAAGCTTGATTCTAAAGCAATCTGAACTACCTATCGAGACAGAATATCAAAGGAAATAGGATACCTTACCAAGGTACCTGATGACTTGCTTCTTCTGAAGACACTTATAGCTGAAGCAGGCTTGATTATCAATCGGGATATTAAGAACCTCAAACTACTACATACTCATTTAAAAACAAATTAAAGAAAGGGACGTGTTCACTTGCTAGATCCCGTTGGTGTTTACAACGGCAAGGTACATGATTGTTATATGGCTATCAAGTATCCCGATCAAGGAACAGGTCTCCAAATTTAGTTTCATTCGTTTACAAGTACGAAAGCCGCAGGATTTCCCCTAAGTCAGGATTTCTCTTATGTCAAGATTTTTCCTGAGTCTAGATTTTTCTAAGTTAATTTCTTTCTAAATCAGAAGAGCAAGCGAGATATAATTTGTTTTAACAAATAAAGATCTTTTATTGGACTGATGGGGTGCCTAACTCCCTTTTTAAGGCAAAAAAAAATAAAAATACATGAAAGACAAGTCAGGCGTTCTCCGCCTCCTCCAGGTTTTCTCCCTAACCTGCTGCTTCTTCCCTGGTCACCTCAGCTGCAGTATCAGTCTAGGTCTCCTTGACTACTGGAACCATAGATCCAGCTGAAGCATTTTCCTCTCCCTCGGCTGCCAAACCACTCTTGTCTGCCTCAACTTCTGGAACCCTGGTTCCAGCTGCATCTTCTTCTTCCTCCTCCACTAGGATAACTTCTGAAGAAGGCACGGGGTCATGTGTTTGTCCTTCTTGAGTAGAAGGAAGGTCAATCTGAGTACCAGCAGGGAGGCTAGACTTCCGACCTGGATAGGCATCATCATGTGGAGAATCTTCCTAAGTCTGATCCTCACCCGCAAGCTGGGCAGCCTTTGCCATGATTTGTTCTCGGTTCCAATTCAAGGCCACCTAAAGATCAAATAGAGGAGGCAAAGCCGTGGCCACCTCATAGCAGGCAGTGAAATACCCATCCTCAAAGGAAGGACCTTCCTAGGCCTCCAATTTCTGCACTATCTCCCTTAAAAGACGGTTCTCATCCTGCAGCAGCCTCTTCACCCTCTTCAGGCATTCCCTCTCCTCACACTGACGCAGGGACCAGACTGTCTCGGTATCTAGGCAGCGTAGATAGCGTTGGGCGTCCACCATGGCAGCCTGCCTACCTTCTTCAAATACTTCAGCAGCTTGGAATAGAGGGGCCATGCTCTGCTGCGCTTGAGCCAGCTCTTGCTAGGTATCCTCTAACTTGGCCTGAAGCGCTATATAGGCTTCCTTCAAAGTCAGCAGTTGTTTCTCCATGGCCAAAGCAAATTTAAAACCCTGCGAGAAGAAGAAGAGTCAGTACCTATAGAAAAGAGATGAGAATAACAAGAGGAAAAGTAGAATCCCACCTCAGCTAAGACGGAAACCCTTTGGCCGCCAAAATTTCAATAGGAAGCTTCGCCATGCTCATTAAGGTCCCTCTAAGGCAGGATGCTTTGAATCGGGATACCACATCATCGTGGGAAGCACCTCTTGACCCTGATACCCAAAGGAACATCAACGGCGGGATAAGAAACAGGAGAAACTTCCTTCCCTGTAATTCCAGGCTGCTCCCTGGAAGGCAATACTATTGGAGGATTAGGAGGAATGCCCACAGTAGGGGGAACATCAACCTTTCTGGTCTTCCTTTAAGATTGTTCTAATGAGCCCCAGGCTTTGGCAGCTCGAGCTAGCATTGACCTTATGGATTGGAATCCCAGGGTACTAGTAGAGGGACGAGCAGGAGTCCTGACAAGCAATCCCGCAGGAGCAGGAAGAGGTGAAGAGATCTTAGCAAGAGACTTAGATGAAATAGGAGAAGGGATAAGGACTGCGTCAGGTTGAGTAGACTTGGTTGTAACCTGGGCAGTGTCAAAGGGAGAATGAGGGAAAGAAGGAACAAGGGAAGTAGAAGAAGGCAAAGCCACGCCTCCTGTCCTAGAGGAAGTGGGAGAACCAGTCACCAGCGGGTTAGCAAAGACTGTTAAGAAGAAGATAACATAATAAGGAAGAGAGAGTAGAAAATGCACATACATAAACAAAGAAGACAGATGAAGTTTTTATACCTGGAAGCGCGAAGGAGATCCTCAAAAACTTCTACAGTCGGGCTCCTTCGAAGGGATCCAGAGTAGGATATTGCACATTGATGTACCCCCTCTTTAAAATCTTTCCCAGGATATCCCAGATTCTGGAGACAATACCCCCTTCGCCCATTTGTCTTTAGCTGTGAATTGGGTTGGGACGGGGTACTCAAATCCCCAATATAGGTCATATTCCCCTATTCTCCCTTGACATTGAACCACTCTTCCTTCCATGGCGCATCATATTTCACATTCGCAATAGGAACGATAAACTTCATCTCATTGGAAGCCCTCAAATAAAACTGACCCCGTGGTACTAAGTTCGCTATCTGGAATAAGTAGAGGAGCTTGTCAAAGCCCGGCTCCCTATCTATGTTGTCTCTAGCACACTGCTCCTTCCAGAGTACTAAAATGCCCGTCATATGCTTACAGAAACCCGACGAGATTTGGAGGGGTGCCAATTGTAGGGAGACCAAAGCCCGACAAAGAGTCGGATGAAAAGGGAGCCAGACTCCGTATTCAAAAGCCGTTTTATGGATGAGAAGGACATCCCACGGTGGGGTGTAGACGTCATATCCCCGATGAGGAAGGGAGAGATCGATGTCATCCGGGATTCGATATTCCTCCCGTAGCTTAGCAAGGGTTTCCACCGTGCACACAGAATCAGGAATGATACGCCCATCATGAAAAGAGGCGAAAGAACTAGTATGCACCCCAGTCAAGGTAACGACTAGAGCACCACCAGCCACTTATACCGCGCTAACAATCCCAGTGTCTTCTTCGTCGTTTAGTTGGACCGGGTCCTCTGACTTATTATGGAAACCTGACCCGATTCTTAGGTTCCTTGTAGAATGATAGCGCAACGGTGTTTGTTCATCACCGAAATCATCCACTTCGCCTCGACCTCTCTTTTTTCCCCTTAGTATCAGAGAACCCGCATCTGGTCTCCCCTCAAGAAGATCATCGAGACTGTTAGGTGAATGAGGCAAATCTGGATGAAGTTTAGAGGAAGTGGGAAGAAGACCTAAGGAAAGAGTTGGAAGTTTTGATGGAGATGCCATTGAAGAAGGAAAAACAAAGCTTGAAAATATCGCCGGTAAGAAGAGGAGAGAAAGGAAAGGCTAGGTCTTTTTTCTGCTTTTGAATTTTGAAAACGATGAAGAAAAGAACCAGGAATTCAAATTTACTTATAGATGGAGACAAGCGATCACACACAAGGTAACCGGAATTGATGAGGAGTTGATGACCGGCAACGTGCTTAGAAGACGTGCCAGTGACGGTTTCACATTAATCGCGCCAAAACGGCTCTTTTTTGAAATCCATTAGCCAATCACCATCTGACAGGTGGCTAATACAATGATTATCAACGTATCTATGGGGGATTTCCTTCCCAGCAGTGATACCTAAGACAATGAATAGGCGGACAAACAAGGTAGAAAATCCTTCAAGCAAAAGTGGAATCTTACTCCAACCCTGACAAGACATCGGTGTTCAAGTCAGGGGGGACTTCTGTTAACCGCCAAAATTGGCGAAGGACAAAAAAAGAATTTTCCACCCAAATACATGGAAAAGACACATGCCAAGATATCATCTAGTTACTCCTCGAAAGAAGAATGCTAGATCAAATCCGGATACCTTCCTCCTCCTTCAGATCAAGCCAACAAGCTCAGCAATCTCAATAACCCCTATATATCCCGACGCAGAGTTCTACTCAGAATTCTGTCATAGAGCTCAGTGGAGTACCCTGCTACTGCATCAGACAGGTATCCCGCTACTATATCAACCGGATGCCCTGTTCCTACATCAGCAGGGTACCCCGCTGCCGTAACAGACACGCATCCAGATACTACATCAGCTAAATATCCCGCTTCTACACCCAGCCAGGTACCCCACTGCAAGAATAGTTGATATCAGGATACCCCGTCGACCAAGCCCCTAATAAGGAAAGCATAAAACTAGCTAGAGGCGAGGTACGCGAGAACCCAAATACCTCTTAGGATCCTCTCGCTAGATAACCATAAGAAACACTCACAAAATTATATATCCATATGTTCAGACAGACAAGTCTTGAAGCTCCAAAGCAAGGGGATTGAAACGCCGTCGTTCAAGTCCCGATAAAAAAGTAGACTCCTTCCCGCCACTTAAGAATTCCATTCGAATAAGGAGTCCAATTTCATTAGAATCCTCTGTAAAAGGAATCACTTGATTCGAATAATTAAAGCTCATACAAGATCACCTTCTAGAAGGAAAAAAAGTCCTATGATCACCAAAACCCTAGACCGAAAGTATAGGAGTGCATGGCAAGCAACGAGACCTATATATACGGCACTACATTCACCAAGAAGGGGATCGAAAATTGGCCTCCCCAAACCCTACACACATTTTCAGTTCTACTTATCGACAGGCATAAGCATGCCATCTCCATCACCCAACAGAAACTTAGAATACCATCACATATCGCCACCACCCTAATTTCATCAGTTGTATGGATATTTTTATAAATAAAATCGCACAAGTTAATCTTTTCTTATATCAATTTTATTTTTGCTTTAATAGAAATCTTGTTGGTATCAAACTATGTGATACCCCTCCGACCGGGATCTATCTCGATCTTGGTCCTTAAAGTTGTTATTTGGAGATTTTCCCCAATGATAATTTTCCATTAACACCAACCATAGGTCATCTTTAAAGTAACTAGTCCTTAGGACTTCAAGTTGTATCCAAAACTTACATCAATCAAACTCAACATACTTAACAAGACATACTAGGAAGCAAAGTGCATTTTTGAAACCAATAATTTAAGGCTTAAAAGCACATGATCAAAAAGCAAGTAAAGAGACTTACTTAAGATCTCTACTTCTCAAGATGGCAGCTTTCAAAGAATATGAAACTCATATTTTTCAAAACATGCCACTCAACAATCATACAAACAATAACACACATCATGAATAAGATCAATATGAAGAATTATCACCAAAAGATCCTAAATAAGCAAATGTCAAGAAGGACCATATAAACACTACATTAGTTCTTTAATATGACATGCTTCATGAAGTGGTATAAACAATGAGTTGAGAGATGAAAATTAAGAAAGCAAGCAATATGATATAGAGATACCTTCACATGCTATTTTCATCAAATGCGAGACCTTCACCCTTTTTATGAGTCCTCTTGGCTTGTTTGTCCTCATGACAACAAGTTATAGGTGTGTCGATTCCAAGAGACTAAAGACTATGCATTTCAACTCAAACAACAAAAAAAAATGACTTTCTCCAAAAGTCTTAACATGATTGTCACCATATAGATTTCATAAAAACAACTTTTCAAAAGTTAATCAACAGATTTTGACCATTATAACACTAATGTGAGATAGCTAAGTTCATGTCATGTTATAGAGATACAAAGCTAACAAGCTAAGTTTCATAACAACATAATACTAATCTTAAAGCTAACTCACATGTGCAATTTACACTAATGGTAAGAGCACTCACCCTTGACAAACTTTGTCTTGGGTGAACCTACACAAACATTATCAAGGTACCTATTAACAACAATGTTGTATCTAGAATGAAGACTTTCTATGACTTGCTCAACAAGAATATCATTGATACTCTTAACTTCAACATTGCTAGCAACACATGCTTTGTCAATTTTAGTAAGGTTTGCTTTCTTCACAACTCGAACATTCTTAACATGATTTTTGACATTATCATGCTTTCCATGTTCAAAAGCTTTAGTATGCTTAAAATGAAATTCAATCTCTTTATCCCCAGATGCATTTTCTAAGTTGCAATATTCAATGTATTTATAGCACTTGGGCTTGATATGGCCTACAGTATTGCAAAAATGACATATGGGAACAAAAGAAGAGATTTTACCTTCCAGAGTTAGAGAAGCACAAATGGGAGTTTCAAAGGGTACCTTGTTCTTTAATTTGTTCTTGGTCTTGGAATGTCTCTTCTTAGGAGCTTTCTTATCAACAATGGCATTTTCCTCGCTTGTAGGAAGTGATGCTTCTATGAGCTTCTCCTCAACTACCAAGTCGCTTAAGACTCCTAAAGACAAACTAGAGATGATCATATCCTTTTCAACAACAATCCCTTCAACTTCTCTAAGCTTCTTGGCAAGAGCATTCTTTTCACCCAAGAGCCTTCGAGTTGTTGACACAAACTCATCCACTTGCAAATTGATCAAAACATCTTTCTCATCAACCTCTTTTAGGGCTATCTCAAATTTCTCTTCAAGACTTTTCACCTTAGCCAAAAGATCAACATAGGTTGAATTTTCACTTAAGCACACTTGATGATTCGAATCAACTTCCTTGTCTAAAGAATCTTGACAAACATCCTTCAGGATAGAGTGAGAGGCCATGAATGCAACAAAGTGGCTTACCAACTCTTCTTCACTAGAAGACTCATCACTTAAGCTCTCCTCATCACTAAAGTCGTCATCTTCACTCCATGTGGCCGCCATAGCTTTTCCCTTCTTGTCCTTCTTAGAATCAACATTTGGACAATCCAAAGCATAATGCCCTAGCTTCTTGCACTTGAAGCATTAGACCTTTCTATTGCTCTTAACATGACCACTCCTCTCATAAGTTAGAGAAAAAGATTTCTTGACTTCCTTTTCTTTTGAGTACTTGCCACTTGGCTTGGCACCTTTCCTCATAAGCTTGTTAAACTTCCTAAACTTCCTAACCAATAACGCCATCTCCTCATCAGCATCACTACTACTAGCTTCTTTGATGACTTTAAGAGCTAAACTCTTATTCTTAGCCTTCGATGTCAAGCACGCCTCAAAGGTTTGAAGAGATCCTAGCTCTCTTCAACGTCTTTGCTCTCTTCAATGGTCGTAACCTTAGCTTTGAACCTCTTAGGTAGTGATCTTAGAATTTGCCAATTTAGCCTCTCACTGGAGATAGGAGTACCAAGAGCTCGGCATTGATTTGCGATGTCTAGTAGCTTATCTTGGAAGTTAACAAACTTGTCTTCCTCACTCATTTGCAAAACCTCAAATTGGGAAGTGAGCATTTGAAGACAAGACTTCTTCACCGCCTTAGTCCCCTTATTGGTGACACGAAGAGCATCCCACGCCTCCTTTACAATCTCTAGGTTTTGGACATAGGAAAATTGCCTACTATCCACACCACCAAAAATAGCATTCGCCGCCCGATGATGCCACTTTGCTAACTCAAACTCATTAGTAGACCACTCAGTCCTAGGCTTGGAAATGGTCACTCCATTCTCAATCTTATTGGAAGAGAGATAACCTTCTTCCACCGTCATCCAAGCTATCTCATCAATAGATTGAATGTAGGCTTTCATCCACAACTTCCAAAATCCGTAGTTGTGACCCTTGAGAAGAGGAGGCATAAAATTTGAAGCCCCATCGGTCATAACATCTTCTTGCAAAGCCATACACCATTTTCAATCCCTTGAAACAAACACATGTTTGTCCTTCAAGATAACTTTACACAACATGTAAAACAAACAATCATATATATACAAGATAAGCATGTGACCATTTTAGTCATTGTCTATATAAGGCCAAGTATCAAGAAGATGAAAACCATCAACATATAACTACAAACAATACCTGTATTAATATTAACGTCCAATGTATTTACAAGTGTCAATCTGAATACAACTCTATAAAAGAATCAATGAATAAAAGAATTGTATTTACACAAATGAATTATATTTACATAATATACTCAAAACAAATATTGATTGCAAATCACACTTTACAAAAATCTTATTTCCAAATACATCACAAGTGAAGATTGTACTACAAGATTAAAACATACACATATACATATATAAAAGAGAGATAGAAAGAATTGACAAATGAGATTTTTTAACATGGTAAAACCTCCAAGGAGGAAACATTCACGAGTTGAACTACAACCATTGGGTACTATATATATATATATTGGATGATAGATTAGAAATTCCTCAAAAGTGACCAACCTAGATCTACTTCCTATTGGAGTTTATGTCTACCCAATCCCTATTGGAAGATACAAAATCCCTCAATGATGCGAAGCCACCATATATTAGAGATTATACCAAACCAACATCGTTGGAAGATTAGAAATTCCTCAAGCGTTCATACACATTCTATGTATCACCCTCTATTAGAGTCTATGTCTATCCAAATGCCCGGGACAACCAATATTGTAGCCAACTCCCTATCCAAGGCACTCATGCCTCTAGAGAGCCTCCCTTGTAGAGCTATCTGGACCTTCCCGATCCTAGCCATGACTTCTTGCTTGACTATCCGGACATCTCGTCCTAATCAAGACTTCATGTCTTTTACAAGGACTTCCTAGTGTGATCATGTGAACATATGATGCAAACAATCAATACATCATAGAACATGTGATCAACACATTCCATGGAATAACTAGACCTAAACATGTGAGAACACAAGTAACATAGTCTAGATACAAAACATGAATTAAACTTAGAGCATGTGAAAACACCTAACACAAATAACTCCTAGTTTCATTCACACAAATAACACTTGAATAAATCATATACATGAAGCACATATTCAAGATCTTACAAACATAAACAAAAATGCTAGAATCACAAAATGTATTCAATGAATTTTCTAGCCAAAGATTTAAAGCAACGATATAATGATAAATCAATTAAATCCTAGAAAGCTCTAAAAATACATACACAGGTATTAATCCTAGATTTTATCAATCAAAGGATCAAAGCACATTTCAACGATTATCAACCATAAAATGATTCAATCAAGTCACAAATAATCCTAGATATCAAACTAATCACAATACAACTCTCAATCATGTGAAAAACCTTGAATCCTAGAAACTAGTTCACATATGTCTCTAAATAGACTTTTGATTAGGTTTTATTATGAAGTTATCATTCTCAATAGCATTCACCATACATACACATACATATAGAAGAAGAAACTCCAAGCAAATTGAAGGTTATAAAAGAAGAAATCTCGAAGATATGACAACTACCTCAAGATCACGAGATAGTTCTGTTTTCTTGATAGAACCACTGGAAAACTTGATCAAACAGCTGCAAGAAAACTTGGAAAAGGTAGAGGACTCGATTATGAACAATCTCCAACGTGAATCACTCAATTCCGACTTCGTATGAGAAAGTTATGGAGTTTGGAAAGTGAAAAAAAATTGAAAGAAAATTCTGCACAAGTGAATTCTAATTTTTCTTCCTCTATTGAAATGGGAGGGAATGGAGAGCATTTAAAAGATTTCAATAGAGGGAAAAATGAGCGAACCAGAGGATGACACTTCACTAGCCACATGTGGGGCTCGTGTGGCACACGTGGGTAGAAGAGGGCTCTGGACGTGTGGCACACGGCCTTCACACGTGGCCTTCTATGCTTAGCCGTTGGCCAAGCTAGCTCCTCTCGTGCTCCTCTCGCGTTCTTTGGCTGTATCCGGGACTTCAAACTTCGATTTCAAATCTGTCTTCGGATTACGAATCGTGACTCCCTCATGCACAATGTAGACAACAAAAAATTTGATCGAAAAACGACGACGAAGACAACTCAACTAATGAGAACGCAAAGTAGCGTAGCGTAGCGTAGCTACATTGTTTGGACTCGAAACCTAATAAATGAGTAACCGAAATGACCGGGACTCAATAAGAATCAAATAAGATCATGTTCAAGTCCAAATACAATAAAACATAAAAAAATAAACACAAAATCACACAAGTATGCCATATCCTAGACATAGTCTTAGAACATGCAATTCTATAATATATGCCAATATGAGTTTAATGCATGAGCATACTAAAACATGTGAATGTGCAATATAAATGGTGTACAACAATGCAGGGACACTTATGAATGAATTGTGTGTATGTGCCTAAGCCTTGTAAGAGGAATGAGGTCTATTTTACCTTTATTGT
This sequence comes from Acer negundo, assembly GCA_035582765.1. NCBI lineage: Eukaryota > Viridiplantae > Streptophyta > Magnoliopsida > Sapindales > Sapindaceae > Acer > Acer negundo. Next base: position 17,416,196 of record CM069239.1, on the reverse strand, counting down.
GCAATTAAGCACATTTCTCTTTAAAGACTCCATCTTGCATGAGTTGTGGCCAAGTCTTTCTTTGAAGCTTTGAATCATCAATTCTACGAATAGTAAACAATACAAGAAAACATCGTTTTGATATGGAATACATGCCAAGACAAACCAAAAACCTAACACCCTTGCTCTTAACTATGACTTCCTTGCTTGGATTACTTAGAGCCTCACACTCTTTACCAAGTCTTCCTTGCTTGGATTTACTTAGAGCCTCACACTCTTTACCAAGTCTTCCTTGTTCTATGTTGAAGAATCACTCAACAACAAGAGACTTCACATCTTTTGTAAGGCAAATGATCTAAGTGATGCAAACACAATCAAATAGAGAAAGTAGATCACACAAACTCTATGAACATGCAATTAGATAACTAGAATATGCTTTCAATACTCAATCACAAAGTTATCTAGAAATCCAAGAATGTGAATCAATAAGAACTAGTTTAGAATATTCAATATCACAATCAAAAATCCTAGTTCTTAGATCATGAAACTAAACCTAGAAATCAGCAATCAAGCTCATCATACAAAACATTTCTAAAATCAATTTCATGTGAATCAAGTTTAGCTTTCAAATATGTTCAATCAAAATCACAAAAAGCTATAACTCAAAAATCATTCAAATAAGTCTAAAATTGGAATCAAAATCATTCTAAACATTTTTCATCAATCAAGTAATAAGATCCATCAAGTTGATCATATGAAAAATGTAGAGAAGATGATTACCAATAAAAAAGATGAACTACGAACTGAAATCAGATGATCGCGTTAAACCTAGACATCTTTTCACTTTGAAAATGTTTGGTACTTGTTCCTCTCTTCAAGACCAACAATTTTGGATTGGATCACTCAATTCAGAGTTGATATGAGAGAGATATGACATAAACAAAAATGCAAAAGTTGGGAGGTATTTGGCCCGAAATTTGAATATATAGGGAGGTAAACCAAATGAAGAAGGAGAAAGGCAAAGAGGTAAAATGTGCCACTAATCGGTCATTTATTGTATATGTTTTGATCCTCATTCCTCTAATCAATTGCTTGTTTCTTGAGTCTTTTAAGGGTTTAATTTGTGTGTTTGAGTGTTTTTCAGGTTGTTGGTTCTAATTGTTGTGTTTAGAGATTATCTGTAGAAAAGTGCTATTTTTGTAGACCTCAAGGGCTTTTGTGCAAATTGGCAGAAGTGATGTCCAATCCGCTGCTAATTTCTTCGCAACGCAGTGGCAGCGTTTCAAAGAACATAGGAGACCACTCTCAGACTGTTCTCAATGGCGCTCTCAAAGCCACAGTGTTTCCCAGTCTCGTGAAGACCGCTGCGGGTACCACTACGGCTTTCTCTACGGTTATCGCATCAGTTTGATAAATCCTCGCGTATATGGAGTCGTGTATCAGCCAGGAAATGGGAGATATAAATACATGAAGAAATTAGGGTTTTGGAGCTCTCACTTACCTCAGACCACGGACAATTTCTCTACACAACCCATCAGTCAACTCTATCATCCATCTTTACACATCGGAGATTTACAAGACGAAGAAGACTCAATATTGAAGATCTAATCAATTCATTGAAGACCTCCATGAGTTTTATCTATTACTTCTCTTCTCTTGTTATTTTCGTTATGTGTAACTAACTTCATATTAGGGAATCAATGTGAACCTCTATGAATAATATTTGTTAGAATTGACTCAAGTTTTGATTCATTCAGTTCATCTTATGTCATAATTCTTTATTCACATCTTGATCACATTCACATATTCTTGTTAATTGCTTTCTTAGATAATTCAGTTCTAAATCAATCAATCAATCTCATGATCTCTTGGTTACTTTTAATTGCTTAACTCTAATTAGAATTAGTTTATAATCGGTAAATCACTTTTCCTCGTGGGAACGATACCTACTTTCCGTTGTGCTTATCTCACGATTCGTGCACTTGAGAGTTAGGTTTTTATAACACGATTTTATATATCAGCCACCAATCAGCCTTGGTCCCATGGTGGCCACACACCTCCAAGGGAAGCAAGGGTGGTGACCTCTTGCCACCTCTCTTCTCCTCTGCTCCCTTTTGCGCACCTCAAGCGTTCTTCGACCGTTCTTCAACCTCTGAACTCCAAATTTGAATCCGCTTTCGGATCACAAACTGTAACTCAATGACACACGAGGAAGACTATAAAACTTTGACAATTGGATATGAAATCTACTCGATACATGATAACGGAGACAATGCATTGTAAGAGAACGTAAAGTAGAGTAACTTCCTCGTTTGAACTCAAAATCAAATGAGTGAGTAACCGAAATGGCCAAAATTCAATAAGGAATCATATGAGTACCTATTCAAGTTCAAAACAACAAAACCCAAACAAATAAACCCAAGATCACATAAGTATGCCATTTCCTAGAGATAGTCCTAGAACATGAAATTCTACAATGTTTGTCAATTTGAAACAAAAGCATGTACATACTTCAACAAGTGTGTGAAAGTGTTATTCCAAATTTAGCACAAAGATGCAGGGACACAAATGTATGAATTGTGTGTGTGTGTGCGCTTACACCTTGCAAGAGGAAAAAGTATCTTGATACCTTAGCATCCAAGTAAGCAATTTCCTCTTGAAGATGATATTTGCATGATAAGTTGCTTTTCTCCTTTGAAGCTCCTTTCAACCAAGAAACACTTAAGCAACTAACCAATACAAATAAAGAGAGTTTTGCAATGGAAACAAGCCAATACAAATCTAAATCCTTATAACATGCAATTAGATAACTAGAATAGGCTTTCAACAATCAATCACAAAGTTATCTAGATATCTAAGCATGTGAAACAATAAGAACTATATTAGAATAATGAATATCACAATCAAATATCCTAGATCTTAGAAACATGTAATTAAATCTAGAAATCAACACTCATTACACAATGGATTTCTTAGAATCAATTCAATGTTAATCAAGTTAGCTAAAAGATGTTCAATTATGATCAGATAGCATAAACTCAAAAATCAATCAATCAAAAACACCTAGAATATGAATCAACAACATCCTTAACACTTATCTTTGATCAAATAAGAAGATTTAATAAGATGATCAAAAAAGAAAATGAAAAGAAGTTGATTCACTTACAAATGATGACTCACAAGTAGAGATCGGTTTACTGTAGAAAATCATGACATAATTTGGCTCTAAAAATGCTTAGGGTTTGTTCCTCTTTTCAAGACCAACATTTGTGGCTTTCCAATAACTTAATTCGGAGTTTAAATGAGAGAGATATCACAAAACCGAAATTCCAAAAGTTGTGAAGAATTCTGCACAACCTTCGAATTTAAATGGAGGGAAAAAAGATGGACATGAGAGAGATATCCGACCACCAATGAGGCCTTGCCACCTTAACCTCCCGTGCAGGCACGTGGGCTTCATGGGGCAAGAGAGGTGGCCTTCCTATGAGGCTCACGGGAAGGTGGCCCAAATGGCTTTTAGCCATTCTCCGCCTTCTTTGTGCACCTCTCACGTCCTTTGACCGTTCTTTGGCCTCCAAACTTCGAATTCGAATCCGTTTTCAGATTACGAACTATGACTCCCTCATGTATAAGGAAGACTATAAAACTTTGATAAAAGGTTATGAATTTGACTCGATACACGATGATGAAGATAACGCATTATAAGAGAACGTAAAGTAACATAGCTTCCTAGTTTGGACTCGAAAACTAATGAATAAGTAACTGAAACGACCGAAACTCAATAAGGAATCATATGAGAATATATTCAAGTCCAAAACAATAAAACACAAACAAATAAACACAATATCACACAAGTATGCCATTTCCTATTGATAGTCCTAAAACATGCAATTTTACAATGTTTGTCAAATTAAGACTAATGCATGTGCATACTTTAACAAGTGTGTGAATGAGTTATACCAATTGAGCACAACGATTCAGGGACACAAATGAATGTAATGTGTGTGTGTGCGCTTACGCCTTGCAAGAAGAAGAAGAATCTTGATACCTTGGCACCCAAGTAAGTATCTTTCCTCTTGAAGACAAACTTTGCATGCGACGTTGCTTTTCTTCTTTAAAGATTAATATAATCACGAATCACCTAAACAACTAAGTAATACAAACAAAGAGCATTTTGTTGTCGAATCAAGCCAACACAAATCTAAAACCTAACAGTGTTGTGCACAAGTACACAAGTACCCCCAAACCTAAATTTGACATTGTCCTCAATGTTTTCGGGTATTGAAAATCGGTTATATGGCGCAACACATCAAACTCAAAGCAAAGAGTTAAAAACACATCCATACCTTTTAACAATAAAAAATTTCCCAAGATTACAATCAAATTGTTCGTTCATCCAAATATGCTCATAATCCTCAAAAGAGATATCACATGAAGTTTACGAATAAAATTTCAACCATAAGCAACATGAGCAAAATGATATTGAAAATATATGAATTAAGTGTCTAAATAAGGGGGGGGGGGGGGGGGGGGGTGTAAGTAGGTTTTAACCAAATTAATTGCCAACTATTTTGATTAATCAATATTAATCACAAACACCCCTAATCTCTAACACAAATCATCATGTAAAATAAGTTCATAAATAATCTAAATGACACAACGATTTGTTTTACGTGAGAAAACCCCTAAAGGGTAAAAAACTCACGGGCATAATTGCTAATCAAACCCTCAAATCCACTATTTGCAAATACGATTACAATCTAGGTTGACCGCATCACACCTATATGATTACTAATCCGTTTTTGCTACTCGCAGACCTTTAATAGTAATTCTAAGCTCTTGCTTGTAAACTACCAAAGGAAAATACAAGACTTAACTCTCAATGAGAAGAGATATGCAACCTAAAGTGAATATGAACAATATTCAAAGTGCGTAAATGTAAGGTCAAACATTTAAGTTTATCTAACCACGAATGAACATGTCAAGCATTCCTAGATATCATGTTGCTATATGACATGCAAACAACTTAGCTATAAGAGCAAATAAAAACCATAGATGCAATAGCTATCACAAACAAGGCTCAACAAACAACACACAAATCTCCACAAATAGATAAAGATCTAATCTTGATACAAATCAAGTCATAAATGAGATATCTTGTAAAGCAAGAACATTGAAAAGATGAAGATGATGTTCTACTTACAAGTCATCTGTGATTAAATAAAACCCATGAAGAAAAACACCTAGATGATTTTAGATGATGTTTGAAACAAGAATGGATGATGGGTGTTTGAGTTTTGATTGATAAAAATCAAGTCTTGGTTGCTTTTCTTGCAAGTCACTCTCTAGCTTTCAAGAAACTCAAATTATAAGCTCTAGGTCAATTAAGAATAGAAAGCAACATATTTATAGAAGCCCTAAAAGGAAGTGACATCGTTTTAACTTGGAAAAAAAAAAACTGTCACTACCGCTGTACATGTCGCGGTACGGACAGGCTGTCTGTGCCACAGTACGCAAGGCATATGGGCTTTGGGATCTTTTGCGGTGGGGGACCATTCTAGAAGTAAGGTGCACCTACTGCGGTATGCACGGCGAAAATATTAGAGGCAACACCTAACATGCACCACAGTCTAGGCAAGTGCACCAGACGCGGTACCAAGGGTGGTACCAACCGCGGTAAGAGAAGAACTTCTCTTTTTCAAATCAACAAGGCACACCTAATCTATATGCAAGTTGTGAAAGTGTGAAGTAAGTGAAGAACATGCATAAGAATCAAACAAGAAACACACAAGATTATCTGAGATATGAAAATGCATGAGATGTGTATGTGTGTATGTGTGTGTGTGTGTGTGTGTGTGTGTGTGTGTGTGTGTTTGTGTGTGTGTGTGTGTGTGTGTGTGTGTGCAATCTAAATCTCTTTAATTAAGAGTCAAGACAAGTAAGCTACCTTCCTTGAAGCACTTAAAGTGCACAATGAGGTCCATTAGCATTTTAGGAGGATTCTTCAATCCTAAACTACCCTTACATTTTTTAACCCCATTATGATTTTACCAACGAAATAAGCCAATCAAAAAGTGAGGCATTTACAGATATCACATCCAAAACCTAAACCCACTACCACAAACAACTCACACGCTTATTCTAAACCAAAAAAAAAAAAGGAAATAAAGAAAAGAGTGCAAGAATTAAAATAATAAAGCAAAAATAAATGCAAAGCAATAATAGCTCAAAAATATATATATAAATCCCAAAACAAGTAAACACAATTGTAATAAAATATAACAAGACAAAGTGTTTGAATCGTGCAAAAAATATATATAACAACCATGCATGTGTCATGGGTAAAAACATATAATCAATAGTAAGGAGGATGATGGTGGCGATGACTAATCCAAATTCTCCTCTATCTATTCAAACTCTACAAGCACGCTCTTCCCTTTCGGGTCGTTCAACTCTACCTCCCTAGCCCATGCCTCTCTCTGTGAATGCTTCTCAGCTAGGCCTCAACTGAGCGGCCTCCTCTGGCAAGGACTTTCAAATCCTGTAATGAATGTGCAAATGCTATCTGTATCTGGGCAACCTCCTCATCAACGAGAGGATCAACTAGAACAACTGGAATAACTAGGGCAACAGGAGTGTCTGTAACAACTATAGTGTTGGCCTCATGAGGATCAACTAGATCGGCAGCTTTCCTGGTCCTCCTTCAAATCACCAAAGTCTCTGACTAATCCCTTAGTCATCCTTCACAATACACTTTAAGGCTCTTTGCCTAGTCAGGATCTTATCATGCTTTTTCTCTATACCCTTTTGCCTCTCAATCACAACCAACCCATCTATATGCAAAATCTTATAAAAATCAGTGTTGGTCTCCGTAGAATGCTTTACAGCATCTAGAATCCCGAGACCTATGGGTAAACTCACATCATCTTTATTAGCAAGAGGCTCATCTTCACTAACCTGGTCATCTTGCTCATCAGCATGTACTACCCTCTCAAATATGCATCTGCATTGGTCCTAGCCTTTGATCTGCTCTCTCTTTTCCTCTTCCACTTAGGCGATCTCTTAGCTTCTCCGAGTATCTTCATCCCTCAGTTGCTCTATAGGCCACGCCATACCTTCCAACCCAAGTCAGCTAAAGGGCTTCTCATCTGATCACCAGAAATATCAACGCCTACTTGTCTACACATCTCTGTGATAAGGCATGGGAAAGGAAGCAGATCTGATTCTGACTCATTATGGCTTATCTTCTGTATCTCAACCTTTACCAACGCTCCCATATCTATAGGTTAAGTCTTTATAAAGCAGTGTAGAATACGGGTTGCCACAAATGGGACCGTAGTCCTTTGGGAAATCGGTTTGAAAGAGTATGTCATAAAAATGTGCCAAAATGCAAGCTCTACCTTTAGATTCGACTGCCTAAGTGGGTATGATCAAGCTATCCAGAAAACCATATGCTCGATGAGTAATGTGTTGGCGAAATCCACACTTTAATTGACATACAGGGCATTCCTGGTTATCCCATCTACCATATTCTCCCGTAACTTCTCAAAATCTAGCAAAGTAGTCCTAAAATGCCTATTAATATTACTACTGTTCAACTCAACTGAAACCCCTCTAACCAACACCGGGTGTCCTTCCACATACTCTCTGAAGTTTATCCTTGTATATAACCCCCTGACTAGCTTCTCACTATACTTTGGAGGCAATGATACATAGGTCGACCACCCTCTATCTCTCACCACAGCTTGGATAGGAGTGTTTGCTAACTCATCCAAATTGATGCCTTTTTTAACCTAAACCTTTTACTTTCTAAAAATCTACATCCGCTCATCAAAATCCCGGTTCAAAGTGCACACTGGACTCTTCTTCTTTTGTGCCACATCACTTAGCTTCTTCGCGATGGGGGTTTTGCTTCCCTTTCCACCTTTGCTCGGCAATTTCATTTTTGACAGCATTGTGTTCTTTAACCAAACAAAACCCACTAGTCTACTTCAATTTTGGCAACATAACAACGTTTCTCTAGCAATCAAACCACCACCAAACTCCACAAACAAGCACAAGCACTCCAATATACACAAAAATACCACACACTCCAATCCTAGGCACTAAACCAATCAATCAAAACCAATAACCACCCCTAGGATCTCTAAATGATATGTATAACAATGGAGAATCAATAAATCAAACTTCTAGAGGTTAGGATTACCACTTTTGTCGATTATGTGCTTCTCATGGCTTGAGAGAGTTGAGAGGATTTGAATTTTTGTTTTTGTTTGAGTTGTGGAACTTCTCGGTTCAACGAACAGAGTTTTATCGCTGTTTTGCCTTAGGTCACTGTCCCGACCGTCGTTGTCTAGCCATAGAGACACGACTGCAACAGCTAAAATCACTGTCATTTGATTAAGTGACTTGGGGTATCGCGGTGTCTTCTTCAGCAATTTGGACCGCGACACGACCGTGATACTATCATGTGCATTGTCATTGTCTTGGTGTCACTGTTTGACCACTATGAACACTTGTTCTAGCGAATTTTTTCGTTGTGGCCTAAAATATCGCCCATTTGCACTGTAAAAATGACCTTATCACTAGCTAGTCATTGTCACTGTTAATGTGTCGCGGGTGGGCCATAGTGACTCGACCACGACAACACTTTTTTGGACCTAATTGAGCATCTTTGAACAACACCTGAAATTTTTTACAAATAACCACATAAGCTTGCTATGATCTCACTAGTGACATTTCAACCACAATAGTAGACCTAATTGATTTATTAGTTTTACTACTCTCGGTCGAGATGTCCTTCATAGCAACACTTCAACCGCGATAATTCTTCGGCCTTCATCTTTATTACTTCTAGTTCTCTGTCGCTACGTCCATATAGCAACACTTAAAGAGCGGCACTCCAATGAGTTAAGTCGATGTTGGTTTTCACGCGACAAAACAGTGAAAATGCTCTGATCTTCATCTTTTTGTACTTTTTGTATCCAATTCTTCGCCATCTTCACAAATTCCCTTGTGGCACAAATAATCCTAAAACACTTAATTAACGTTGTTATGTCATGGGAAATTGCCCAAGAATCAAGCAAAAAAAAGAAAAAAAATGTGGACCAAAATCATGTTTATTTTGGCTCAATCAGTTTTGGAATAGAAGGCAGTAAATCATCTTCTTTCTTTGATTCTTTTTCTTGGGTTGTGAGGTAGATCTCTCACCTTCCTTCAACTTATCTTATTTCACATATTCCTCCATTTGGCCAAACTCCTCAAATAGATTCACTTTCTTTCCACTCCTCAATGCTATTGCCTTACAATGCTCCTTAGGATCTGTTTACGTGTTGCTTGGAAAAGTTTCGTATTGTCTACCTTGTGCTCCCTTCGCAAATTGTCCAATTTGCATTTCTAGGTTCTGAATTGCCGATTGAGAGTGTTGTGCTACTTGATCAATCTTGGCATCTAACTTCTTTAGGGTATTGTCTTGAAACTCCATTTGATTGTCCATCTTTGTCATGAATTTTGAGAACAAAGTCTCCTAAAGTGGGTTTTCTTTCCGCTTGATTGTCAAGAAATTGGTTTTGGAAACCCAGTTGTTGATTTTGAAAGGCTTGTTGTTGATGTTGAAATCCGAGAGACCTCACATTTGCTTGTTGTTGTTGAGGTTGTTAATTATCTCTCCATGAACAATTGGGATGGTTTCTCCATCCAGTATTGTAAGCGTTTGAGTAGAGGTTGTTCTATGGATTGGCTTGGTGATTGTTTGGATTCTGGTTGAAATTGACATATGCAACTTGCTCGAATTGTCCCTGTGCAAATGGATTGCCTACTTGACATTATATGCTAGGGTGAGGTCTCTTACATAGCACACAACTAGATACATTTTCTTGCACTTGTACTGCATTCAAACTCAAACTACCCATTTTCTTCGATAGTGTCTCCATCTGAGATCTCAAGGAGGTGACTTCATCTACTTCGAGAATCCCGACTGCCTTTCTTGGAAATTGCCTCTAGTTGGACCAAAGGTTGTTATTTGATGCCATCTTTTCTATGAGATAATATACTACTTTAATTGTCTTTTTCATAAGAGCACCACCGACTGCAACATCCACAAGGCATCGAGTATGAAACATGCATTGTGTATTTTATCGAGCACGTTGCGTGCATAGTCTTTCGATTCATAACATAACAACCAAAAATTATTTAAATGATGGCCAATCACTCAAAAGCATTACAAACATAAAATTACATTCAATAATCACAAGCATAACTTAATAAAATGGAGGTCTTTATGTAATAATCATGGAAAATGGTCCATCTTGGCCCTAGCTTAAGGAAATTAGTTCATGTTACAAAAGATAGACACACCAAATGTAATTTTAGCTCTAAACATGATTAATACAATGAATAAAGAGATAAGAATTAAGAGGAAACTAATTATAATGAAGCTCACTCTTTTATTACTTGTTGTCTTCTTCTCTTCAATCTCTCCTTCAGCTCCTTTACCCAAAAATGAAGTGTTGATGGTGGATCTAAGGTTGGAGGGTGTGGGTTTTGTGTTTGATGGAAGAAGATGTGTGAAAATTGGCTAAAGAATCCAGCTAGAGATCTGAAAAACAAAAGAAATAGGGGTATTTATATGTGAGCCAAATTTGGTCACGAAGTCCAATATTTTACTGAGTTGGAACCCTATGTGTTGTACGCTATGACGCAACGTGCCACATCAACTTTCTAGAGCTGGTGCGTTGTTCACTATGACGATTCGAGCCGCACAAAGTTTCTGGAATGAATTTGCAGTACACTATGATGCACGTACAACGTATAGTACTTCAAATTTCATCATATTCTTCTTTTTTGCTCAAATGACTCCTAACTTTGCTCAAATACCCCTAGAATGCTAAATATACATGCACAAGCTAATTTCAAGCGTTAAACACCTAATTTTACCCGAGAACTGAGCGCAAAACATAGGAAATTGGAGCTAAACTTAATATAGAAATAGTTTTATCAGTGGTGAGTTCGAGTCCCACCATGCGCATTTTACAAGCATGTAAAAGAAGTTTTCTCCTGATTCGTGTGAGTGGTTATCCGGGCCGCACATGTATTATTTGATCTTTACAGATCCCGGCAATCCTATTGTAATAGTTGTATCCTGTAATACTTTTAAAAAAATGTAAAGGAAATAATGGAGAATCAGAATTAAATTGCTAAATTACATTATAGCATTTACTAACTTTTTAGGAATTAGAAATGGAATCAAATATATTCACTTTTTATTATTTACCAAACTAAGGAATGGGAATGATACAAAGTTAATTATAATAATCCCTAATGTAGGTAACATGAAATAACTTTTTAATATATATATTTTTTTTTGTTAAAAATGAAGAAATAAAACAAGAATATCAAAGACAACGCACATGAATACAAGGTGGCACTGTGAGAGTGTTAGGAAATACGTAAATTTAATACAAGAGTCAAATCACACAAAGTAAAGAAAATTAAAAAGATATGATATTTTACGTGGTTTGGTGTAAACCTACATCCACTAAGCGTACAAATACTCAATTTTCACCTAGGAAGCATGGATACTCTATTTGATAGAGGTAACTCGTATCGAACTCGTATCCGGTTCAGATACTCTACGGATACTTCAGGATACGTATTCGATACACCAAATGGCGTATCCGTTGACTTTTTCATAAGTTTGACTGGCGGATACTTAACGAATACTAGGCGGATACTTGAAGGATACTTGGGGGATACATTAAGGATACTTTTGGGGCAATATTATAATTAATTTAGTTTAAAACGTGGTCAAATTATAATTTCAAAATTTTAGGTGTCAAAATGAAATTGTAAAGAAATTTTGATTTTGATTCCATTAACATGGAGAATAATGAGATACATGATATTGAAAACCTCTTTCTTGATAAACAAGAATTAGAGGCCGAATTATCTAGATCCTTTAACAATGTGAATGATGATAGTGAAGTTAAATAGGAATTTAGAATATGTTTTATGAGTTTTTTTTTTTATGTATTATTTAGATTTTATAATGTATTATAACTTATGTAACGTATGTTTTATTTGAATTTTGTAATATATTACAATTTATGTGACATGTTTTATTTAGATCATGTAATATGTTACATTATTATGATTTATATAGATATGTGGCATGTTTTATTTGGATTCTGAATATGTTTTGATTTTGAATGAATTATCAAATACGTTTTCATATATTATTATTTTTAAGAAAATATAAATATATATTATTTTAATCGATGTATCCTGCCGTATCCGTATCCTAGTTTTTTAAGATTTATCGTATCTCCGTATCGTACCGTATCCGTATCCGTATCCCGACTCCGTATCTGTATCCGTGCTACCTAGATTTTCACTATCAAATCGTTGTTTATAATGTGAAGCAAATTCTATCGCTCTCAATTTGGCTCTCTATATCATTTCTCTCTCTCTCATCATATAAAACCTAGAATTATCTTCAAGAGCGATCACAATAGTAAGTTTATCAAAATATGATCATCCATTTAACACCAACGTTCCACATAAGACATAATTATTTTTTAGAATCCAAAAATCCATATTCTAATTAACCAAATTGAATTTGAATGTCAATATGTCATTATATAGAATAAGCTTCTTACATAGCATATAACTAAATATTAATATAATTTGAATGTTTTAATGTCGATATTTTGTGGAAAGAAAAATATTCACAACAGAGTAAAATATTAAACAAACATCCAAGGATGATATTTTTGGTGAATTGTTCAAAATTTGGAGTCAAAGACATCATCCTATGGATGAAAAAGACGGAGATGGGAAAAGTCAACTGTCACGACGCGATCGCGGGCTTGTGGGTCCCGTCCATCTGATTAGATCTACTGAGATTGATTTATGATCACTAAAGTCTACTAGTCTAGAGAAGTCAAAGATTTCATTTATATTCACAATCAGTAACCAGATGCAGAGCACAGCATGGGATTTAATGGTGTGATTATTATACAACTCCACGTGTCCACCTTTCTTTTTCTATCAGATCCGTTGTAGCCATGCCTCTGCTACCATCAATCATGCCACGGATTTGTACGATAAATCTTAGAAATAAGGGGGTCTATAGTAAATTTAAAAGGACGTAATCGATTAGGATTTTAAATGATTTTTAATGATTTTTATAGGATTAAAAAGTTTAGATATATTCAATATAGATTTTTAACAACTTTACAAAAGTTATAGGGTATTTAATATTTTAATAGACTTTTATATACTTTAAAAAGGTCTTTAAAAGTCACATGATATTCAATCAAATTTTTTTAATAGTTTACGAAAGTTATGAGATATTCTAAATTTCAATGATTTTTAATGACTTTGAAATATCAATAACTTTTAATGACTTTTCTATACACTATATAAAAAGAAACAGTTTGCCAGCTGAAATTATTTATCACCCCCCCCGTTTTGTTTGAGTCTTTTTTTTTTTTTAATTCTTTTTTCCTTTAAAAGTACAATTACAAAATACGTCCTTAAAATTTATATAATTACTTAATAGATAGATATAGTAAGATTTTGATTATAACATAACTAAAAGTCAAATGACAAATACAAGCTTTCAAGTTTGTAAAATTACTTAATAGATATATCTTAGTAATAGTAACATAACAGAGATTGTATAGTAATTTTCAAGATTTATCTTAATTTAAAATTTTAAATAGGTTAAATCATTGTTAAATAGTTTACCCCAATTATTATGAATTTAAATGGAATTTATTTGAGTTTGTAGAATTACTTAATAAAAATGTCTTAGTAATAGTAACATATAATGATATGGACTAGACCCAAATTAATAGGTATTTGGTTGATGATTAATTTATGTTGTAAAATAAGATAAGGGATGAAAATATAATTTTCTATAAATTTAATGACTTGAAAAGGAATAAGAAATATTATAGAGATATAAATTTAATTTGTCAAGTTAATCATTATATATATATATATATATATAAATAAGGGAAGTTTGTAAAGTGAAAGAAATAATATATATATATATATATATATAAAAGAGGGATTTGACTGCAAGCGATGAATTTATCTGATAAAGAAGATATTGATATCGGTTATTAAAGATTTAAATAATCATTTCATCATAATTTATGCAATTTATTCGAAAAGTACTTTTGGATGTTAAAAAAATATAATTTAGTTGTTGAATTTAAATTGTTGAGATGTTCAATATTGCAAACACTTATATACCATTGTTAAATCATCATGAAAAGAATCTCTTTTGAGGAAAGTGTAGAGAAGCATCTTGTCAAACCTATGAATTTAAGACTTCTTCAAGGTGTTATATCAACGTAATAACATTTACATAATTAAAATTATACCGTGTTACATTAATATCTTTTATTTTTCAACGATATGTATATTTGTAAATATGAAACTCAAATACTAATTTAAGCTCATGTCTTGCATGTGCCCCAATACCTAGTAGTTATAACAAATCTCACAATTTGTTTTCCATTCCTACCAAAGACTTATGTGTTCTATTTTCAAATAAAAACACATTCATTTTTAACAAATTTCATAAATAAAATAAAATGAATAAACATTATCAAAAAAAAAAAAAAACATACAAACATTAATGATCTATAACAAAAAAAAAAAAAATTAACTAAAAAATAATATAAAACAACTCTCCATCAACTATGCAATTAAGGATGAGAGATTTCATTTTTTTTTTACCTATATTTTAAAAACAACTAAACGACTGACGCAAATAAAACAAACTTTATTTATGTTAAATAAAAATAATAAAAACCAAAAATCACTACTTAACCATATCAATATATCATAATCAAATTCGCGTATGAGCGTTATTCTATGTAATTATAATTAATATCAAATTACTCACTTTTAGGCATGGGTCTTACTCAACAACTAAGTGTTGTTTTTGTGTTTTAACTTAATAACTTGAATTTTTTTTTTTTTTTTTTTTGTGGGGGGGGGGGGGGGGGGGGGGAGCGCTAATATTATAGGAATCCTGCACCTAATACTTTTCAACAAAATGTGATACCGTTTAATGTTAAAAGTAATGATACAAATAAATAAATAAAATAGACATTAACTAATTAAAATGTAACATGTCTATTTTTATATCTAGAAAATTATTTATAACAAAATTAATCTAATTTTCTTCTTAATTTCCATTTCAATTACATAATCAAAGTATATGAGAGAATATCTTTTATTTTGTTGCAAAATTTATGTCTATTCTTAACGGTATGTATAACTGGAAAAAAAAAAAAATTTAATAGTTCCCAGCTTATAAAATATAAATTTCAATAGCTTAATTAAAATATCATTATACCATTGATATATTTAAATCTCAATTATTTACATCCTTGTAACTTAATTTTATAATATTCATGTGAAACCAAATTAACTTATAATAATTTTGAAGAAAATTTAAATAATAAACTAATAAAATAAATTTATCAAAATCAGATTAATATTTAACCTAACAAAATAAATAATAAACGTAGTCGCTATAATAGTTCAACATTTACTTAGTTTTCTAGTGAAATCTAAAAAAAATATATTATATATATAATATGAGTAATGTTAGACTTCCTAATTTTTTTTTCCAAATTCTTTCTCAAATGTTTGTAGAACGTGAGAATTTACCATATAATCTCATGATTTACAAGATATTGACACCTCACATGCTATATACATTTGGGAAAAATTTTGGAAAGACTAGCATTGCTCATATATAATACATACTAGATTAGGAAATAATGTATGAAATAATAGAAAATTAAAATACTAAAATGATTGATTTTATCTCCTATTTTCATGGTCAAAAGAATTATGAAAACAAAAATTATAAGTTAATTTATATTATTAAAATAATAAAATGACAAGACAATATTATAACATACTATATATATCACATTTTATACATAATAGTTTTTTTTTTTTTTTTATTGGTTTATATTTTAATTAGATATATAAAAGAAAAAATAATTACTTGGTTGGGGAGCCATGGCCCTATGAGCCCCTACATTCATTACTGCTCATTGTCATACTTTCGTAGAGACATGTAAATGTTAACATTATTGTCAGTTTCCTACATTTATTTTAAAAGAAAATTTATACTATTTTGACTAATTATAAAAAACAAGTAAAATTTTGATTAATTATTAAAAAAAAATAAAAAATAGGAGCATAATGTCTTTATGATGCAAAATATAATTAAAATAAAAATAAAATTTTTAAAATCATATATATAGACATGAATGCTTTTGTCAAGTTTAATTAACAATGAATTTTTTTTATTCATTTGAAAAATATTTTTATTGATATGATAAATATATATATATATATATATATATATAATTTTACTAAAACAAAGTATACATTATATTTAAAGGTCAATGAAAATCTAAAAGTCTTTTAAAATGAAAGCCTACGAAAATCTTTTGAAATGAAACTCTATGAGAATCTTTTAAAATGAAAGTCTATGAAATTTAACTAGCCCGAGAAACAAACTAGAAAGAATGGGAGAAAGGACAAGATCTGGAAGAGGCAAACCCTTTCCAGTTGTCCTAAAAAATCAACCAAATATCCAAAGGGGGGCCTCAAAAATCTGGAGACCAAGCTCCAAACCATGCCCCAAGCGAGCCATACCATAAACCACTTTATTCCCTTCCCTGTACACATGAGAAACCAAACAATGCCAATCCAAGTAGATAAGAGCCGAGCAACCAACAGCAATGCTAAACAGGGGGTGGTTAACAGGAATATCTTTGGCAAGCAACTGCACCATACACAAAGAATCAGTCGCCACAAGGTGATATCGAAAACCAAAACTCCATGCCAACATGAGACCCTTAAAAAGACCCCACAATACAGCTTCCAACACATTCCCTCTTCCCTTATTCAACATAAATCCAGTCAACCAATTCTTTAGATGGTCCCTCAAAACCCCACCAGACGTAATCACACCTAAATTATTGTCGCAGCTGCCATCTACATTAAGCTTCACCCATCCTTCAGGGGGAGGAACCCAAGAAATCGAGAGGAAGGAACCTTGTTTACCATTCGCAGCTAAAATAGTACCCATCCAATCCAAACAAAATTGAATAATAATCAGTTGGGGAGCCTTAGAGTAACAAACTCAGGGTCAAACAGCAACCTACACCTTCATTTCCAAATGAACCAAATCACAATAGTAAAAGAAGCCAAAAATGGATCTTACCATACACCAGGCTGTCATTAGTTAAACTCATCCGCATTCACTCCATAGTACCACCTACATAGAACTCAGAGGAAATAACGTCTTTCAAAATACTATCCCACACCATCACAAAATAGCTGCAACCCATCAAAAGATGATCAGTGTGCTCAATGGCAACTTCACACCTTGGACAAAAACTATCAGAGTCCATACCACGAGCTACGTTTTGGCTATTAGTAAGAATCTTCCCATGTAAAACAAGCCAAAGGAAATGTTGGACTCTAGGAGGGAGACAAAGCCTCCAAATGAACTGCCAATTCCACACAACATTGCGATCAGTTTTCAACACCCGTCATAAGCCGACTTGACAAAGAACTCGCCGTTCTTGGACCACCCCCAAATAGCTCTATTGCTACCACTAGAGTTCCTACTGGCATGAATACTAGCGATTCTATAGACAATGTCCCAAGGGAGAACCGCAACAAGCTGGTCAATAAGCCATTAACTATCCATCAAAAAATCACTAATAACATGGCTAAGCATACCCACATAAAGGTCCATTAGAGGATGATCCTTCAGAACACCTCTATCCGGAACCCAATCATCAACCCAAAACCTAATCTGTTAACCACTACCAACTCTCTACCACATACCTTTATTAATCAAATCAGCACCAAAAGCAATAGCTCTCCAAGTACTAGAACAGACCACCATTTTACTTAACTCAGGATCAGATAGAGATTTATTATTTAGGTACTTGTGCTTAAAAATCTCGCACCAAATACCACTGTCATCCAGAAAAACCCGCCAGGCTGCTTTGGTAAGGAGGGTCTGGTTCATATCCTTCATGGTTTTAATACCCAAACCACCACTCCACTTAGGAAGACAAATTGAGTTCCAATTAATAAGATGAATAGGATTCCTCTCATTAGTATGTCCCCACAAGAAATCTCTATTAATCTTATCAAACTTCCTACAAGCTTCACTGGGGAGTTTAACGAACTGCATAATATACGTAGGAAAGGCCATAGTAACAGCTTTAATAAGGGTAACTCTCCTAGCAAGAGAAAGAGAATCACATTTCCAAGCAGCCAGTCTCTGTTAGACCTTCTCAATACATCATTATAGGTTTTTCATAATTCTATAAAGTCTATAAAAGTCCATGAAATCTGCAAAAGTCATCCACTTAAAAAAAAAAAAATTCTTTAAAAGTCTTTTGAAATCCTAATTGAATACCCCCAGCCACCCCCCCCCCCCCCAGGCAATTGATTGAATATTAAGTCTTTTAAAAAAGAATTAGGGTAAGTTACTGTAATTAACCATAAATTTAAATGGGGACGGCAATTATACCTGGCCAGGCCGGGTATCCGAATTTACTAGGTCTGAAATTCTGGGTATTACAGTAAAACATTGATAAATGAATGTTTGATAAATTAATAACTCCACTTAAATAATAAAATCTTTCGGTCTCGACTGTATGGAAGCCACCTAAACTTTTTACTTAGTAGCTAGTCGATGTATGAGGAAGAATCTCTCGTAGTTACGTATCCAGGCCTTAGGATTGATCATTGCCATCAAAATTAAGCTTAGGTGGTTTAAATACTGAATCAGATGTTAGTATGTTACCTTATGTGTAGGGTTCGAATAACTTTGCTACCTTAATGATCCGATCGAACTAGATGGAGCTAAGCCCATACTCCCTTTACCAGAACCTTCCTCCAAATCCACTCGATTCAACCTAGATGAGATCAGACCATGCAACTTGTAAAACTGCCTAGCGACACTACAAAAAAAATGGTCTTTTCCAATGGCTAAATACCGTCGGAAAAGACTATTTCCAGTCGAAAATACGTTTTTCAACGAAAAAAAGCCATCGGAGACCGTCACAAATATGATTGTCAGAAATAACTATTTACTGACGAGCCGTCACAAATACTACCATTTCTGACGGCCATGGCAGTCGGAAAAGATGAAAATGTCGTCGGTAATAGTGATTCAAGGTGGTCAAAATTACTTATATTTTCGACGGCTTTACCGCTATTTTCGACGGCTTATTGCCATTGGAAATAGTGATTAGAGGTTGTCAAAATTACTTGTATTTCCAACGGCTTATTGCCGTCGGAAATAGTCGAATTATAAATAAAAATAACATGACTCGACTTGATAGTCGCCATATCACTCGTCTCGTGCCATGCGCCATATCACCTATCATGTAACACTCTAAATCCATGAAATTCATGAGGTTTGAACCCTTGACCTGGATAATAGTAAGGGTTTCCCTTACCATTTTGCTGTAACCTTCTATCTGATAGGTTTTGCACATTATTTATATATAAGCTATTGATATGCTTGTATACTACGTAATTAAATATATCTTTTTGTATACTATTTAAATATAACTATTAAGATACTATTTTTTAAAATGATATTTTATTAAAATTATTAGAGATTTTGTTGACAATGAATTTTGGATACATTTAACACATATAGTGATACATTTAAAATATTGACCTACAAGTCACTTTTTTTGTGTAGTATTATAAATTACATACATTCCATTATAATTTATTAATAAAAAATTATTTATTTATTCCATGAAATTGAGGTCAACAAAACATAGACTATTTCTGATGGTAAAATTACTAAACAAGACAAAAAAATTTAAAGACACTCCAAACTAATTAAATTATTAAAAAACAATTTATCTCCTAAATCATTAAATTAAATATTACGTATTAAACTCTCTTCCCTAAATCTATTATTACCATATTAAACACTCTCTCATAATTAATCTCTCTCCATTTTAAAAATAAACAAATCATATTTTAATACTTTCTCGATCACCCTCTGATTAATAGTTAAAGAAAAAAAAACTAATAAATATTTTAGTTTTTTTACTAACAATAATATATATATATATATTGAAAGTCAATTTAAAAAAAAATAAAAAATAAAAAAATAAAAAAGATATATGAAATCTTGAATTGTTTCAACTAGATTCGATTAAACATAGAATTTATAAGACTAATGAAAGAATTAAAGTTCTCTAGGCAATCACATACCTACAAGAGTAACAAAAAGCATTTTCATATTTCGATAAAAAAAAAAAAAAAAAGTACTTGTTTTTAAGTTTTTTTTTTTAGTACATAAATACATATGGTTCCTATAAAAATCAAGCTTATTAGTAAGTTTTTTTTTTTTTTCCTTTACTGTTAGTCTTGCTTAAAAAAGAATGGAGATAGAAAATTAGAGATATGTATTGGAGGAGAGAGAGTTTAATATGGTAATTAAAAATTTAGGAAAGAGTATTTAATATGTAATAATTAATCTAATAATTTAGGAGAGATAATTTATTTTTTTAATAATTTAATTCAAAAAAGATAAAAAGGATAATTGTAACAAAATGAAGTATCTTTAGAATTTTTTAAATTTTAAATTTTAAAAATAGAGTGTTTTTAGAAAAGAAGTGTAAAAAGAAAAAATTGGATTGTCAAAAAAAAACTCTCTTTTTCTAAATACATCGGATAGACTTGAACGGATGAACCACATAGAAAAGGGAGAATTACTATTTTACCCTTGTGCTCCTTTTAGGAGCTAACATTATTGTTTTACCCTTTAAAAATGATTAGAATTACAATTTGAGTCTACTCCAAACCAATTTTTTAGAATCCAAGTTTTTTTTTTTTTTTCCTATTTAGTGTTTTACAAACCCTAAATTTTGTTTGAAAGATAGAAAATGAGAATCAAATCTTTCATGTCTTTGACACTGGCAATTGGAGCATAGGGACATTTCTAATATTTATGGTCATATCATTGGTAGCTTTACGAGAAGCACCATAATACAGCTGATGGGAGCATTAGAGTATGGTTTAGGATAAGGCAAACTATGAATTCAACCGAGCAATTTATTCTTGAAACTATAGACATAGCTAGAGAGTTGAATACTGGAATCAACATAGTAGTGAACTATACCTCCCTTTTCTTTGGCTGCAAATGAAGATAGTAAATGTTTCTGATGTTGTATTATCTACCGGTAAATTGATCTGATTCTTGCTAAGTCTTCATGTTGGGGTAGAAAATTATTTAAACATGGTTGTCCCTTTATTGCCCGAGGCCTGCAGATGGACTGTCAATGTGCTTGGTGCTGAATATTTAGCAAATTATATTTTCTATTATCACTTCTCTGTTTTGTGATAGAATTTGGGTGTATCTCTGTTTTTCGGATGATACTTCATATATGTCCTGTAAGCATTTTTCATCAGCTGTTTTTTGAAAATAAAAACGAAAATAAAAACAGCGTTTTGGTTTCAATTTCAAAGCCCGAATACGTCTAGTAGCATATACTAAAAGTTATATTCTGAAAAAGAAAACGTAAAAAACACATATAGTAGGTTAACCGAAAAATTGTCATGTGAAAAGCAGCCCGCGGCCGATTTTGTTTTCTCACAACATGAGCTCACGTCTGCCCGCTGTTATTTTCTTGAATAAAAATAGGGAAAAGTTTTAATTTAGTCCTTAACGTTTTCAAACAAATGCAATTGAAGTTTATAACTAGGGTGGGTATGGATCGGTTCGGTTCGGTTTTTACTAAAATCTTATTGAACCGATATATATTCGGTTTTTGAAAATATGAATCAGTTTAAACCGTTTTGAATTTGAAAACCGAATTGAACCGAACACCATTATCTCGGTTTGGTTCAGTTCGGTTCGGTTCAATTCGATTTTAGACCTATTGGGCTTTGAAAGTTTTTTTTATATGTTTTTAAATTTTTTGGGTCCTTAAGTTACTTTTTTGATATTTAGACTTAAACATTTGTTGAAATTGCTAAAAATAACAACTCTAAATATGGGAAATTTTTTTTTAACCACATACGAAACTTTAATTGTTAATAACCATGTTTTAAAAAAAAATTCAGTGGGTATCCATAAATTACCAAAATACCCCCAAATTAATATTTCTATTTTGTTTTGTTTATTTTTCTCTTTCTCACCCTTTCCAGATTTGAAGAGATCTGAGAATTTCCAGCAACCTAGAAAATCAAAATATTAACCACAATTATCAACAACCTAGAAATCCTTAATAAATTTGCCCCATGAATTTTGTCTTTCAACTGATACAATACAATTCAGTTTTTTCTCAAACGAATTTGCATATAAAATTAAATATTTTTTCTTCTTTTCTTTCTTTTCCATACTAATTTTCTCCAGCCACCAATGAAACAGGATTTGAAAATGAAATTCAATCAATTATTGTACCCAACGACCACCAAGATCAATTAATTCCATCAGAAATTATTGATCAAGGCATGTAAACATCCAATTTTTCACTAGCAAGTAGCAATCCCAATTCTATATATTTAAACATAACTAGAACTCTCACTTGTTGCCTTGGACTACTATCTTCTCTTTGTAATTGAATACTTGCCATCTTCACTCACTCTCTCTCTTTCTCTTCTCTCCTCTGTTTCTAAGAAGAAGATCAGCTTAAGAAGAAAAAGCAGAAGAAGAAGAAGATCGTTGGTGATAGCAAAAATGAAGAGTAGATCAGCGAAGAAGAAAACCAGACCGCCAAAGAAGATGAGCAAATCGATTAGCCAATCAGTGGCGAAAAAGAAGAGTAGATTGGCAGGAAGAAAATGAGCAAATTGATGGCGGATATGCATTTAAATGATGGAGAAGAAGACAGAAGAATGGTCGAATGAAGAAGAAGAAGAAAGAAGAAAGGTCGAATGTAGAAGAAATGAGTATTTTTTTAGAAAAACAAAATGGAAAACATGTTATTTGTGTTTTTCAAATTTTTCACTTTTAACACAAGTTTTGTTTTTCATTTTTTGTTTTTTGTTTTTTTTTGTTTTTTTTTGTTTTTTGAAAACAAAATAAAAAACGGTAAACGAATACGAATTCGAAATCATTTTTTAAAAACAAAAACAAAAACACGTGTTTTTGATGCTACCGGACAGGCCCTTCTTATTTTTATTCTTGTTTTTGTTTTTGTTTTTTGTTTGGACAATGTTGATGATTCTTATTTATTTTTTGTAGTTGTGTTTTGATTACTTTAAATTTTAAAATAAAATGGATTGAGCCTTATAAATTTAATTTAATTTAGATTTCTAAAATGAAGCGCCTTCAAAATGAATTTGGATCCTATGAGCTTATCTTTGTCATGACCTAGATAGATCTACTTACATGTGTAATCAATGACTGTATTTTGTTTCTTTTATTTATTTCACTTTCATTATCTTTAAATGCAAAGTTTTATTTTCAAGTGTTTTAGATCAGAAAAAAGATTAGTCGACGACCTGATCCCTTCAAAATAGGAGTGTCAACAAATTAAAAGGATAGCTTTGGAACAAAATAAAGTTGTCTTTATAAAATTTTTTAATTTAAGTTTTTATGATGGAGTTTCTCTAAAAAAAAAATGAGTGTGAAAAGAAAATTTTGGATTGCAAGAAGAAAATCTATTACAATTGTATCTAGGTTGTTTAAGACTAAAAAGCCCTTAATAGTGAATAGATTTACAACTTGAACATTGGAATAGATTTTTGAAAAAAACAGAAAAAAAAAAAAAACAAAAGATATGGGGTGGAGATCAATTTTTTTAAAAGAAAATGAAGATCTCATCCCAAATTGGATCTCTATTTTCCATCAAGCACTTCAGAAATTCAATTAACTAATATAAATCAAAGGTTGATTCATTCATGAACTTCAAAAATAAGAAGGGAAAACAAAATCATCATTAATTATCATCTAAAAATGATTGGTTTTTAATCAAGCTACAAAATAGAGGTACTTCACGATCCTATAAGCAAGATTCTGAACATGTGTCACCATTATTATCTAATAGCAGCAGAGATTCAAACGACCTCAAATAGCTTACTTTCCATATGTATCCTAACATAAGTCGGCTAGTATATATTCAGCAATCACTTAGTTACCACATGTAATTAGGTTTCCTTACTTTCCTATACTAATGTAATGCAATGTGTATAAATATATCATCATAACAGTGAATACAATGAGATTGATTATTTCATAAACATCAGATCAAATATGGTATCAAAGCCAAGCTGTGAAATAGCTTAAAGATCCTGAAACCCTAACTGAAACCCTAGCCTCTCAACCTTCTCTCTCATTTCTTCTTCAATCATTCTCCCTCTCACCTTACTACACAACCACGAATATTTCATCCCTCAGCGCATCTGTGACATCCTCAACCTTTTCTCCTCAAGTCGTTCTAATGGGAACAAACAACTCCAACTCCACACAATCATTGATTGCCATCAACTCCACACAAATCCCAATCAAACTATCCAAAGGTAGTAACTATGCCGCTTAGAGATCACAATTTGAAAATCTCCTCTTCGGCTATGATATTATGGGATATCTAGACGGTACCAAGTCTTGTCCTCCAGAATTTATTGCAAGTCCCTCAAACACTCATAACAGTCAAGCAACACAAGAAACAGCAACTGTTAACCCAGACTATCACATCTGGCTTCGCCAAGACCACATTCTCATTCATGCAATACAGGTAACATGCACCGGTGCTGCACAGGCAATCGTCACTCGCTCCTCTTCCTCTGCCCAGGCATGGGAGAAACTTGAAACCTCCTACGCCAATCGTTCGAATACTAGCAAACTTGGACTTCTAAATTCACTTACCAACGTAAGCTTATCAAACAAATCAGTCACAGATTACATGCAAGGTATCAAAAACATACTTGACAATCTTGAGCTAATCGGTCACTCAGTTGATGACGGTGTCACTATAATATACACCCTAAATGGATTAGGACCTACCTATCTACCACTTGCCTCTGCCATTCGAGCTCGAGACACTTCAATTTCATTCGAAGAACTTTATGACAAATTACTTGATTATAAGACCTTCCTCAAATGTGATGAAACAAAGAAGGGTGGACCAAAGATAACAACACAGTATAATCAAATGACCTCCAACCGAAGCGGTCGTGCCTATCAAGGAAACTCACCATCAAACATGGGATACCACAGCAGAATTTCGATCACTAATAGTCTTTCGATCATCAGCGGAATTTCAACCACCAACAGACCTATGACACAACACCAAGCTATGGTCGTGGCTTCTCTAGCCAAGGTGGATCACATAGGCCAGCTAACTCATCTCACTTCTCTCAGCAATGGCACCCATATGAATCTCCCAGTCAATTCCGACCGGTGTGTCAATTGTGTGACAAAATAGGCCATACAGCCCACGTGTGTCGCTCACGTCCACCACCCTCATCTCAACTGTGGCCACAGGCGAACCACATGACTGCAAAATAGTCCAGCCCTCGCAACAACTGGATACTTGACACTGGTGTGTCTCATCACATGACATTGGATCTTCAGAACCTTTCTCTACACTCGTAATACAATGGCACAAAAGATATTATGATTGGGGACGGTAAAACAATTCCTATAACTCATATTGGTTCCACTTTCTTACTTACACCCACTAACTCTTTTCATCTTAATTTCATCTTAAGCATGTCTTATGTTCGCTTCACTTCTCACAAAATATGGTCTCTGTGTCTAAATTTTGCTCTCACAATAATACATCCATTGAGTTTTTCCCTAACTATTTTCTTATGAAGGATCTAACCACGAGGGCATCCTTGATCCGCAACTAGAATAAAGGAAATCTCTACATCTGGCCAAAATAAAGTCATCCATACCAACTCGCATCCAATGTTCTCTAGTATTTCGTGTCATCCCAGCCTGCCGTCTCCTCTCAGTCGAGGCATAGCCGCCTTGGTCATCCCTCTCTCCCAGTTCTCTAGAGGCTCCTCTCATCGCATAGTCTTCCTGTCATCAAGTCTGCATCTACTATTTCTCATTGCTCTACATGTCTATGTTATAAAAGTCACAAATTACCATTTGGGATATCAACATTGACAAGCAATAAACCAATTGAAATTTTATTTACTGACGTTTAGGGTCTTGCTCATATCTCTTCCTTTGATAATTATAAATACTTTGTCATCTTGGTCGATTACTACTCCAAGTACACAAGGTTATACCCTTTCAAATACAAATTTGAAGTCTCCTAAGTCTTTCGACGGTTCAAACTACTTGTCAAAAAAATTTTCAACACCCGAATTAAAACAGTCTATTCATATGGTAGTGGTGAGGCTCAAACACTTGGCCTAGATCTACAAAACTTTGGCATCCAACACATGAAATCTCCTCCTTACACACCTGAACATGTAGGCATAACTGAACGCAAACACTGATATATAGTAAAAACTGCACTCACACTTCTCTATCACGCCTCGTCACCTTTGAAATTCTGGTCATTGGCATTCAAAACAACGGTTTACCTTATTAATCGCATGCCCTTTAAAGTCCTGAGTAATCGCAGCCCATATTCTCTTCTCTTCAACAAAAATCCGAACTACAGCAAGCTCCGTGTGTTCAGATGCTTGTGCTATCCATGGTTGCGTCTATATACGTTCCACAAATTACAACCCCGCTCGCGACCCTGTGTCTTTGTAGGTTACTCCAATGAACACAATGCATGTATATGTCTGGATAAGTCTACAGGTAGAGTCTACGTGTCTCGTCATGTTGTTTTCATCGAAACTAGTTTTCCCTTCTCTAATGTCTCAGGTTGCGCAACCCAAGCTCCCTCCATGTCGGTCCGTCAATGGCTTGAGTCCCCCTCTCCTGAGCCGTCATAACAGGTCAACCAGTCTCTCTCTCTCTCTCTCTCTCACCGACATCAGTCATGAGTCTCTAGGTAATCCTCTTTATCCCGACGTCTCCCTTACTGAAATTATTCCTGTGTCCACACACCTACCACACCACTCACCATCTGTCTTGTCTTCCGCAAATCTTGATACTCAACTGGCACCAGCTGGTCCGTCACAAAATGCGGATAGCCATCCCACCTAACCACCCGAGCCACCCTCTACAATCCAAATCGTGTCCGACCCAATTGAAACAGAGTCAGCTCCACTGTCAAACAATCCAACCTCCACCACTCCTCCAAACCGAATACTCACCGGGTCAAAGAGTAACATCTTCAAACCCAAGGTCATCTTTGATCTCAATACCATAACTCACTCCCTTCTCCAAACCGAACCAACCAACTTGACACAAGCCTGTAAGCTCCGAGAGTGGCGTCAGGCCATGAGTTCTGATTATGACGCTCTAATAAAAAATGGCACGTGGACACTGATACCCTCTACTTCTCCTAAAAATGTGGTGGGATGTAAATGGATTTTTCGTATCAAACACCACCCTGATGGCTCGGTGGCTCGGTATAAGGCTCGCCTTCTAGGGAAAGGCTTTCATCAACGCCCTAGCATTGACTTCACTTAGACCTTCAATCCCGTTGTGAAACCAGTTACTATTCACTTAATTCTAACTCTTGATGTCACTAATGGTTGGCCTTTGTGCCAACTCAATGTCAATAATGCCTTTTTCCATGGTTCTCTAACTGATGACGTCTACATGGACCAACCATCTAGCTACGTTAATTATGCCTTGCCACACCATGTGTGCAAGCTTCGTAAAGTAATTTATAGTCTCCGACAGGTGCCCCGCGCTTGGTATAATAAGTTACGCACCTTCCTCCAGGCCACTGGTTTCATCAACTCAAAATGTCATGCGTCGCTCTTCATTCAACATCGTTCTGGACAGACATTGTATCTCTTAGTGTACGTTGATGACATCATTGTCATGGGTTCATCAAACTCACAGGTCGGTGATTTCATTCCAGCTCTTGCTTATCGTTTCTCTTAAACGATCTCGGTCTGTTGTCCTTCTTCCTTAGCGTCGAAGCTCTTCATTCCACAAGTGGACTATTTCTCTTCGAACAGAAATACGTTCGTGATCTCCTGGCCAAAACGGATATGCTTTAAGCAAATGTCATATCCATACCCCTCTCTCTCACGGATTCGCTGAAGCTTTCCAACGGAAGTGCACCTACGGATGTAACACTATATTCGTAGATTATAGGCTCGCTTCAGTACCTATCACTAACTCGTCCAAATGTCTCCTTCACAGTCAACAAGCTCTCCCAATTTATGCATCATCCGACGACGATCCACTGGAATGCAGTAAAAAGGGTCCTTCGATATCTCAAATGGTCATTGAATCATGAACTTTTCATCCGTCGTCATTCTTCTCCTCATCTTCACACTTTTTCTGATTTTGGCTAGAAGAGTGATTCGGATGATCGGCTGTCAACTACAGCATATGTCATATTCCTTGGCTCTAATCCAATCAGCTGGAGCTCCAAAAAGTAACACACTGTTACCAGGTCGACCACTAAAACGGAATACCATGCAATTGTGTCAACCGCAACTGAACTGACTTGGATCAGCCACCTTCTCTCAGAGCTTCAAATCCGTGTTCCCAGTACCCCGGTCATCTATTATGACAATCTCATGTGCACACAACAACTACATATCTCTCATGTGCACACAAATGATAAACTGGTGGACTCCCTCATTAAACCACTCTCAAGCCGAAAATTTCAAAATCATCGCTCCAAGATAGGCATCCTTGATGGTAGCTCTATCTTGTGGAGGCATGATAGCATTAGAGATTCAAACGACCTTAAATAGCTTACTTTCCATATGTATCCTAACATAAGTCAGCTAGTATATATTCAGCAATTACTTAGTTACCACATGTAAGTAGGTTTCCATACTTTCCTATACTGATGTATTGCAATATGTATAAATATATCATCAGAACTGTGAATACAATGAGATTGATTATTTCATAAACATCATATCAAATATTATCTTCTTCCCATCCTCTGCTGCATGTATTCCAGCAGTTGTAAGTTCTTGTAATGGAGGAATCTAATTCCACAAGTTGAATAAGAACATTAATGTTGTTATGTACCTATAAACTGGAAATGACATTTTTTTACTCTCTTTCTGCATTCTCCAACTCTGAAGTAGCATCATCGTCTAGATTTGGAGTTCTTTAGACAAATCAAAAAAGCTTCAACTTTTGTAGTCATCGTTTTTCA
This sequence comes from Acer negundo, assembly GCA_035582765.1. Taxonomy (NCBI): domain Eukaryota; kingdom Viridiplantae; phylum Streptophyta; class Magnoliopsida; order Sapindales; family Sapindaceae; genus Acer; species Acer negundo. The sequence goes on along the minus strand of CM069239.1, from coordinate 17,386,959 downwards.
TCTCCTCGAGAGAGTGATAATAAGAAAATACCACACGCGTAGGTTGCTTCTATATGTCCTTTTTAAGCAGCTTTTTTCAACAAAATGAGTCCATATCTAGTAGATGGACGAGCTAGGGGCTTTGGCAACCTACCAATGGCAAAAATTTTTTGAAAAAAACATGGTCCTGATTAACATATATTGTTAAAAAAAAAAAAAAATAGATCGACGTTCAAGTGATTTCTAAAGGTGGGAAGAATTCGGAAATGCTGGATTCTAGATTTCAAACACGTTCAAGATTGAGGAGACATTAACAATCAATCCCAATTGTAAATGCAACTCCATCATCATTTGTGAGGTCTCCATCCTCGACAATTCATTTGCTGATCAATATCTTATATAATAATTTCACTTATCCAATATCTTATATAATAGAGTCAGAGATAATGTCAACAATATCAATTGTGTATTAATCAATGAGTTAAGTAACTGAAGTGCATTAGGGTTTTTGAATTATTCATTTGGTGAATTAGTTAATAAAGTCGAGCATTTCATCATTGTAATGAAGTATGAATTCGGGCATATTTCTAGTAATATTTCAAAATCAGAGATTAAGAGAATTAAACAAGATGAGGTTAATCTAGTGGTTTGTCCTTCGCACCTATACCATGAGGTTGTGGGTTCGAATCTGTCTCTCATCCCTAAATCCCGAATTATTGAAATATTTATAAATAAATAAAAAAAGAATGAGAGAATCAAATGGTGGGAGAGAGGTTTGGATTTTTACTCTATAAATCACTAGTTTTAATGTGTTTTTTGCTTAAATTAAATTGGATATTTTAATTTGAAACCAGCGGAAGAAATATATCTTGCATGGAAAGTTTTCTTTCCGATATTTGAGTCGTTGGTGAAAAAACACTACAGCAAAAACTGTCTTTGTTGACAGTTATTTCTTGACAGTTTTCAAAAACTGTCAAGAATTGCAAGTTCTTGACAGTTTTTGACAGTTTTTGAAAACGGACTAATTGCACAAATGTCCCCTAAGTTTAGGAATAATTGCATGCATATGGAACTGTTTCTCATAATTGCAAAAACGTCTCCTGCCGTTAGTTGACTTTCGTTAACTCTAACTGTTTGCCACAATTTTAACCCACAATGACTAAAGTGCCCATATTTTCCTATTTTATTATTTAAATTAATAATTAAAAAATGAAACAGAAAAGACAAAGATATTGGATAAGTTAAATTAATATATATATTGTATAATATATAGTGTTTAATATATTAATATATAAGATATATATTGGATAAGTAAAATTATTCTATAAGATATTGGATAAGTAAAATTATTATATCTATATTTTATATATATTGGATAAATATATTATAAATTATATATATTATTTTTATATATATTATATTATATAATTTAGATATATATATATATATTATATGTATTACATATAATATATATGTATCTATTACAATTGATACATATAATATGTATGGAAGTTCACTTGCTTTTTTTTTTTTTTTCAACACCCATGATTTCTTTTTTTTTTCTCTTTCAATATCTCTATCTTTTGTCTCTTTTTTTTTTATCATCAGCCGTGATTTCTATTTTTGCTATTTCAATCTCTCTTTCTTTTGTCTCTCTTTCTTTTGAACTCTCACTCTCCTTTTTTACATCTCTCTTTTCTTTTAACCTCACTTGATCTTCATATACTTGTTTTGGGGTTAAGGGTACAAGAGTGATTCGTTTTTTATTGAGTAAAAAAGAGTATCTATTTGTATAATCATCATAAGTTACACGCCTATCAAATTGCCATGGTCGCCCCAAAAGGATATGGCAATTTGATATATATTATATGTAATATATATATATATCTATATTATATGTACAAGATTTTGTTTCAAAAAAAAAAAAGTTTGATCAAGTTTCGTTTTATAAAAAATTGATCAGATTTCATTTCAAAAAAAAAAAAAACTTGATTAGATCCGTTATAAAAAAAAAATAAAAAATTGTGCGAGCTCATCAGAGGGAAAAAGCCAAAAATCGAGTGAAACACAAGTGTGAGTGCCATCATTATTGGGAATAAACACGTGAGGGAGTATTTATGAGGCTTACTAATTTGTTTTTGCAGGTTAAAAAAAATGTCTGACGATGCACCAGAAAAGATTGATTTCACGCTTTAAGTTGTAAGAGAAGATGATGAGTTACAACGTGACAATGTCTTTCACACCCGATGCCATGTTAATGATAAGGTTTGTAGCTTGATTATTGATGGGGGGGGAGTTGTACTAATATGGCTAGCACTACTGTGGTGGAAAAATTGAATTTGGCCACTTTAAAGCACCCAAAACCGTATAAGCTATAATGGTTGATTGATAGTGAAGAAATCAAGGTGACTAAACAGGTGTTGGTGTCTTTTTCCATTGGGAAGTACAAAGATGAAGTCTTGTGTGATGTGGTACCGATGCATGCGAGCCATATCCTTTAGGGGCGACCATGGCAATTTGATAGGCGTGTAACTTATGATGGTTATACAAATAGAGACTCTTTTTTACTCAATAAAAAACGAATCACTCTTGTACCCTTAACCCCAAAACAAGTATATGAAGATTAAGTGAGGTTAAAAGAAAAGAGAGATGTAAAAAAGGAGAGTGAGAGTTCAAAAGAAAGAGAGATTGAAATAGCAAAAAAAGAAATCACGGCTGATGATAAAAAAAAGAGACAAAAGATAGAGATATTGAAAGAGAAAAAAAATGAAATCATGGCTGTTGAAAAAAAAAAAAAGAGAAAGCAAGTGAACTTCCATACAAAAACAAGTGAGTTAAAAAAGGCATTATTTTCAAATCAGTCAACTTCTTGGCCTAGTGTTCTTGTTTTACTTTTTCAGGACATTGATGAAGTGTCACAGGCTATCAACAACATTATGGTGAAGATTCGAGGACAAATCTTTTTGAAGAGTGGGGGAATGATGAGAATCAAGAAGCATCATCAAATGATCCATTGCTTGTTCCAGTTGAGACAATTACAAGGGCCAAGAGGATCAAAGAAGCATTTAATGGGGTTTGATTCTGAGCAGCTGAAGTCCAAGTTCGGCCCACATGAAGACCAAATCCTGGCTGAACTTCGTGGGCCTCTACAGAGAGCATCTGAATTCAGATCATCTATTATAATATGTTTTCGGAAAGCCCAAGTCGATATCTACAGATGTTATGAAGACTCCATCCTACAAAACAGATCACAATAGCCCTAAATTCGGCCATCTATTTTGTTACGTGTGAGGAACAAGCTAGGGTTGTTAGGATTATGCTCAATAGCAAGAGTGTAATGTTGTAATTAACAATCTTTTTCATATTAATAAAGAGATTTCTGGTTTAACAAATCGTATAGCATTTATAGTTTATATTATAATTGTCAAAGTAAATAATCATAAGGTCTAAAGACTATGGGAAAAGAAGAATTGTTCGTACATCTGGATATGTATGTGGTAGACACAATTCTTTAGTTAGTCTTGAATAATGTTCACAACTTAAGTTAAAGGTTGGGCACCTTTATCTTGTTAAAGTTGTAGAATTCTTTTGCTAGCATTTGAGTGGGATCAAATGAGATATGATGAGTCTAAAATCATCGGAGTGTCTTCGAGCAAAAGGATCTAGTGCACTGGGTGCATTGAACTGGATCACAATGAAAAGCTTTATCTAGAACCGTCAATAGATAATAGTCTTTTCATTATCAGGACAATCGGAGGGTCTATCTTAATCCTGAGATAAATGATGGACTTATGGTTGCAAGTGATATCATTTGAGTTATCAATGAGTACGATTATATCGCATAGTCTATCCTCGATAGTTTGGTGATATTCATTTGTTAATCGATAGAGGACTTCATTTATAGATATGGACATCGTGGCTCCATTTAATTAAATGAGAGTATAATATCATCATATGGATGTTTTGAGGTAATTGGATATTAAATCTCAACGTTGAGTTTTCGATAGTGTCTATTGAAAACATGGCTTCTGGACAAGTCAAAATATCCAAGTTTAAAACATGGTCATATGAGTAAATATGGTAACTTGGAGAGTTATAGGCGGTCTATGAACTCTTGGCGATTACTGATATTAATCACGAGGATACACTATCTCCAATATGATTGTCTAGGGTATGAATGAGGAGCATCTTCCTTTTCTATCTTTATTTAAGAGTTCAGTTTTAGCTCTTTAGTGGAATGAGTTAAAATTAATGGATCGGACCTAAGTGAATCATTTGTTGATTGTGATTAGGTTATGTCTATTGAAGCTTAAATTTAGATGGCCCGCCAAGATCCCCAATCCACACGGACTTGCATGGATCACTTGATATATTCTACCGGACCAATTTAAGGGTCCATCTAGAATTGCATTTAATATATTAAGAATATAATTTGCACATTATTTAAGTAATGGGCTGTTCAATTATATTAATATATTAATGAAAGACATGTGGGCTTGTTTCTTTTAGTAAGAATGGGTCTGGTTCACATGTGGGCTTTTTATTTAAAGTCCAATGGATTAAATGAAATAAGAAAATAATGTTAGGCCCAATCTTAATCAAGTGGGGCGGCAAGGTTAAAATTTTAACCTAAAATATTATTTTGTTTCATTTGTTTTAATTAAATAAGAATTAATTAATTTATTGATTAATTGTTTAATTAAAGAAACAAATCTTTCCTAAAAGTAAAAGACTTGTTTGACAAGGAAATAAATAAATTAGTTTTATTTATTTAATCAAATAAGGAGTCTTTTTATTTAGTCAAAAATAAAAGAATAAAAATCAAGGAGTTCAATTAGGGTTTGAAGTCTATTAAGTTGAAAAGAATTAGGGTTGAATTTAAGTCACCCTATATAAGTGACATTATAGAATTCGGCCAACTCTAATCTTAGACTACATAGAATTCGGCAACCCTAAAGGAAAAAGAAGAAAAAATTCGGTCAACCTATATATGTGTTCTTATAGGGTTCGGCCACCACAATCCATTGTGCTTGAGTTTTTTTTTTTTATTTCTTTCTTCTTCTTCTTAATTCCAAGAGAGAGTTTTTATTCTAAAAAGACAAAAGAGAGTGTGAAATTATTCTTTGATAGTATACTATTGCTTAATCATCAATAAGCTTGTATATACGATATCGATCTAGGTTCACGCGAGTTTCGATCATTAGATTGAGAACTCAAAAGTGACCGGAATAATTTTTGACATTCTTTTGATTGTTTTGTGACTAACAAAGAAAAGAAAGTTTTTTGTTTGGTCCATTCACAGGTTTGCAATTCAAAGAAAAGGGAGACCACGCTCCTAGGTGATCCACGTTCGTGCTCGGATTGAAGGTCTTGCGGATTACCATCGACGTAAGTCAATCGGATCACGCGACAAAAGGTAATTTACTTTTGTTAACATATATGCATGTTTATTGATTAAAAGGGTTTAAGGTTCATAAAGGAAAAATTTTAAAAGTCACTAAATCGTTTTTTAGTATCGCTTCCGCTGCGTTTACCACTTTTATTTATTATTTTTCCCTACAAGGGTTTGGATGAGTCTGAATTTTAGGATATTTCCTATACTATTTATTTTCCAAATAAAAAGTCAATTTGTTTCCCAATTGTAGGGCTGATTTTGTTTCCCAAATGATGCTTTCCAAATAAGGAGCAAATCAACCAGTTGTTAGTTTTAGTCTTTATTTATTTCCTAAAATTTGTTTGCATTTATTTTCCTGATTGTAAAGCATTAATTGCCGAATATTTTATTTCCTTTATCATTCTTTCTAGGGCTTAGATATTTTTAATATTTAAGGGACTCATAGATGTATTATTGAAAAGACTTTGGAATGAAATAATTATTTGAGAGAACGTTTTCTCTTTGGTTCTTCATTGAACTATGAACTTATCAAGGGTTATACCTTGTGGCGTTCAAAACCCTGACTTATCACTCACCTTCTTCTCTTCTTGAGTGTGGCGTCTACAACCTTCTTGATACCGTTGGTTCTTATCTCTTTATGGATAACGGGTCGCGGTCCTTTATTTTCTTTGTTTTTTATAAACTTGAATTTAGAAAACGATCCTTTGAATCCATATGTTGGTTCCAGGTCTCACTATTCTTGGTGAGGTTCGTATCAGCATACTTAGATTATTATAGACTGCTAATCATCTTTTAGAGAAATATTGAAGAAGAGGGATGAAAATTTAGAAAGCCATGAGAGGATTTTCACAAAACTATATATTTATTGAAATCTTCTTCAATTCTGAGGATTACAAAGATAGAGCGTCTCTTTATATAGAAAGAGAAAGAGAATACATCCAACCAACAATACAGGACATGCCATACAGGTGGCAAACAAGATAAGGCTAATAATATGAAAGGAGATTCGGCCTAACAAATGGCCGATCATAAAGACAATAAAGCAGACAAAATAATTAAAGCACACAGTATAGGCAGAATTATTAAAGCATATAATAATTAAAGTGCACAAGATGCTAATAAGGTCACGGGCTGCTCAAGTTGCAACAGGCGTGATCTTCGTCGTCTGAGTCGTGGGCTCCACAAATAGTGCAAAGCCAGGTGTCAAGAGCCATAGGGTCTTGTGAATCAAGCAGGTCGGAATTATGAAAGGGATGCCAACTTTGTGAGGAGTCTCTGGTATTTCTGGGAGGATAAAGTGTTCATGAGATGGGATGCCATTGATATCGCAGAAGAAATTGAACAAAGATATCTGGAGATTCTATGGATAAGCTTTTGGATAATCATAAGTGGTATGTCATTCGTAACAGATGTTTGGGGACCACAGAAGTCTTTTGTGAGGGTTGAATCGATAAGTTCTGTGAAGTATCCAGATGCATGAGACTGATGATGCAGATGCATAGTCAAGCTTCCATAAATTATATTGACCCATAAGCTTGGTGAGCTCAAATTTTATATTATATATAATATATATAATATTAATATATATATTATATATAATATAATATATATTATATATTATATATATTATATAATATAATATATATTATATATTATATATATTATATTATTATATGTATTATATGTATTATATAATATATATATATATGTATTATAAATATATTATATTATTATATATATTAATATATTAAATAATATATATTATATTATATGTATATTATATATATATTATGTATTATATATATAATATATTATTATATTAAATAATATATAATTATATATATATAATATACTTTTATATTTTATTATTATTATCCATAATATATCATGTTATTATGAATGTTTTATGATTAGGGGTATTTTGGTCAAAATACAGTTAGTTCCATTCCATTCTGTTGTTAACCATACAAAATAATACTGATTCAGAGACAAGTTCTAAAGTTCCAACCAAACAAAAAACTTATCTTTCCTTTCTTTTCCATTCTCATTACCATTCTGATTACCATTCCATCATGTAACCAAACGTGACCGTAGAGTATAGATCAATAACTTGAATATATATGTTTTAAAAATTATAATTTTTTTAAAAGTTTCAATAAATATTTTTTAATATATGTTTGTCGTAGAAATTAGAATTTTGATTAGTTGAATAAATTTAAATTTGTCTAATAAGTTTTTATTTATTTATTTATTTCTAACAACTCATATAGGTTATATATAAATATTGTTCAATTATTAGCACATCAAATGTTATAGTCAAATGGTAAAGGCTTGCAATTCTTAAACTTGAGTTAAATTCAATTCCTAATAATGACAATTTTTTATGAGGTCGGTGGCCGGACGGTATCGTTTTTAACTATCAAGATTTGTGTTATTTTCTTGTAGTGAAAGACAAAAATATTGTATTTTCTGGCACATCATTATGGATTTATCAGTCTTTCTGGCGGATATCCTTAATATTGGGTCTTGAATATATTCATTCTAGATCCAACAATAAACCGGCTCCTTCCTACATTTTATTTTTTTATTTGCATTTTGGAGATTTAGTATCAATTTTAATATTTCTCCCAACCCCTGAAAAATAAAAAAATATATATATAGGGAGGGGTCAAACTGCTAGAACTTGAATGAAAAATAATAATATTATTTTTATTTTTATTAATCTAAATAATAGAGTTCTAATAGAAATTTGAATTTTAAAGAATATTATATATAAATCAAATAAGAGATCGATTTTATAATTTTTAAGTATTGTTTATGATGCGAAGTATTGTGTAAATATGTAAATATGGGCCGGGCCTGGTGGGCTTGGCATGGCTGGCCTGCCTAAGGCGCGAGCTAGGCCAAGCACGGCCCCCATGCCTAGCACAGGCCGGGTCTTGAATTGAGGCCTGCTGTATCGGTCTTGTTTGGCCCGCCAAACCAGCGTGCTGAGCCTAACGGTTGGCCCAACAGGCCGACCGTTGGGCCTACCAAAAAAAATTTTTCCTACCATTGGGCCTGCGTTTATTTATTTTTGAATTTTTTGACCATTTGCTGACGTTAGCAAACGGTGAAATTTTTTTAAATGGGCTTAAAAATTACAATTTGCCCCTCATTTTTTCTATTTTATATTTTTCCCACATTTTAAATTTTTCTATAAAGACCCCTACCCATTTCAATTTCCATACATTTTCTCTCATTCTCTCCATTCTCCATTACTCTCTCTAAAATCTATTCTCTACATCATTTCATATTTTCATAATTTCATCCTTACTCTCTCTTTCTCTCTCTACTCTCACTCTCTCTCTCTCTAATCTCTACACTATTAATATACTATTATAATACTATATTACTAATTTACAATTTTTCCTGACAGTCTTAACATGGACAATGATGATTTTGATCTTTCCGAACTGACCCAACCAACATCGGGACCTTCCGCCTTCACACCGACATCACATCCCAAAGTCAGAAAGTTGACATCTGTTGTATGGCAGTTTTTTGACAAAAAAGAAATACCAAACCCAGACGGTAGGGTCACAACAAAATATAGCTGTAAGTTTTATAAACTCTTATATACTGGTTCTAAGTCGGAAACCAGTCATTTGAAAAGGTATATGGACAAATGCATGGTTCGACACAGACAAGTAGGTAGTACAACTTAGACTTAATTACAACGGAACCCAGACATGCCTTTTACGACTCCGCATATGCCAGAGATTGCACTCTTTTTCTCTTACCAAGCTTTTATCCCATTGAGTTTTTCCTGATAAGGTTTTTAATGATGCAATTATATAATACTGAAAGTCCGAAATAAATAAATAATTTTTCATTTCATATTTTCATAATTTCATGTATTTTTTATTTTCTTTAATATTTTATCTTTATTTATTCTTTGAATCATTTTATTAAATAAAATAATAAATCTATCTATTTTCTACATTTTTTTTTGTTGGACTAAAATAATAAATAAGGTAGACAAATTACAATTACAAATACAAAAGTTAAATTGTTAAAACAATATTATAAGTTAGTACAATTGAATTAAAATATTTAAATTCTAAATTATTTATATAAAAAAAAATTCCAGGCCTGCGTGCTAGAACGACCCGGCCCGTTGGCACATCACATTTAGCTTGTGCAGTCAGCACCTGCCAAACCCCTCGTTTTTGAAAACGAGCCAGGCCGAGCCTGTTTTCAAAAACGGGCTTCATCGACCCGGCACAAATGGGCCGTGCTGGCCCACATTTACACAACTAGTATTGTGTAGTATGTTGTGTGTTTGGACTTGGACTTTAGAGTATTTTTTTGCGATAAATTTATTAACATATAAAAATTTGTAAAAATGTTAAGTGCACATACAAAATAAATGAGCTTCAAATAGTATCTCTTTATTTGTAATAAACAGGCTTAAAAGCCCTGCTCATTAAGTGAATATAATCGGGCCTCATTTAAAGCAGCCCACTATATACGCTATTTATTTATTTATTTATTTATTTTATCTCCATTATATACACTATCTTATTCTTTGGTAAAAAATTAAAAAAAAATTAAAAAAAATTAAAAAATTAAAAAATGGTGAGGCACAAACTACAAAACAAGTAATTTTCAAAATGATTAATTGCACTAAAGTACCCTAAATTTATGGTATTAGGCAAAATATCAGTAAGTATCGAAAATTCAACACAAACATACCCTACCATAAAAGTTAAACTGTTAACTTTAACGGTTGACCAGTCAAATATAATAAGGATGAATTTGCCCTTGCCAAATCATCCGTGATAAACTTATTTATTAAGAAAAATAAATTAATTAAAAGCAAAAGGCAAAAAAGCAAAAAGTTCATCATCATCTCCAACACCATCAACATTTTCATCCCAACATGAATAGTGAAAAAAAAAAAAAAAAAAAAAAGGAGAAATGGTCGAGCATCAAGCATGGATGGTAGAGTCTTGGAGTAGATCTACATTGATGTCAAAAATTTTTTTCCCTTTTTTAGCTACTTAGCCAAATTCAGAAATCTTCTTTTTTATTTTAAGTTCAATATTCATTACTAGATTTAGACTATATGATTTCTCTCCATCTCCTTTTTTCCCATTTTTTTAGTGAATAGTGACGTGTGTTGGTGATGTTGAATTCGTGGTGTTGAAATGTTTTTATCAGTTATAGGTCTCAATTTAAATGAAGTATATGGGATTGTGTGGGTTTGTGTGGGTCTATAGAAGATTTTATGGTTTGAGAGATTTTGTGTGTGGGGGCCTATAAGGTGTTTGATGATTTGAGTGTGAGAAGTGAAAGAGAGGGAAGAAGAACCGAGGATCTCAATAAGATGTCCATCATACCAGGAAATATTGGTATTAAATTCTATTAAGGAACATACTGAACACTTGTAAGAAAGAGTCAAATATATAGCCAAGAACTTGAAGATTGTAGTGGTCAAAATACAGACCTTCAGTCCAATAGTCAGACCCATAATTAAAAAAAGGGTAAATGATGTCACAAGCCCACTCGAACACCATTTAAAGGCCCAAACAAGAACTAGTAACTAAGCTAGTGAAAGCCCATTCTAGAAACAGGCCTAAAAAAGACTCATCTGGACCGTCAAAATATCATACCAATATAAAAACATGGTCAAAAGCACCTCAAATAGTCATAATCATGACGGACGTTATGCAAATCCCAATGTCGAACAAGGCCATTATTGCCATATTTGAATGAATCGAAATGGGCAATAAAGGGCCTGAGATCCATGCTCTCATAAAGTACATGAGTGGTTAAGGCTCCAAGGCTTTACTATAAATACCAAACACTCTCTAAGAGAAATGAGACATGATGTTCTTATCTCAAATACATGAAAGCCCTCAAAACATATCTCTGTAATTCTCTCCCATCATTAATTGTTGCTCCATGATCTAATAGAGATCGACCCAGTCGTTCTAAAAAATCAATCAACCCAAACCACAATAGATCCACGTCGAGTCAAGGAACCCCCTAGGCATCAACTCATCAAAGTCATCAATACACAACATCGACCTAACCATCGATCGACCATCTTCGATTGACCATCGTCGAGTTAGGGAACCAACCCTTAAGACTTTGACCTGTAAGATCTGTCGATACCCAGCAAAAATCCAACCATATTAATAAATAGCTCGATTCGATATATCGAGCACAACGGTTTGTCATTCCTAACTCTTTTCTATTTCACTTCGCTTATCAAATGATATACTGACTTGAGCGTCTGAGAGTCCCCCCAACAGAATACCCTCTTATGTGATTTACCACCGCTCTCTTTTCCTCTTATTTCGCAGGTTGCCAGTGCCCAGCTTTACGACTCATATTAATTGTAGATTCGATCGACTACAGTTTAATGCCCACCATGGGATATATATAAAGCAAACTAAAAAACTACAACGTTTTGACAAAAATGAGCACAACCGTTGTGTGTACTGCTATACGTACCGTTGTGTGACACATAACAGTAGACCTGACGCATAAATAATTAGGTGAGCAAACTGTTGTGTGATACACAGCAGTACGCACAACGGTGCCACAGTAACATGCACAGCGATGGACCTAAGGCGTTTAAAAGCTCTCAGATGACAAAATCATTGTGCTTACCGCTATGTGACACACAACGATACACACAGCGGTAGATCTGATGCAACAAAATCAAAAGAACAAAAATGGAAGTGATATGGAAATGCATTAATTGTGTGTATGTGCACCTAAACTCTTTAAGAGAAAAAGTCAAATGAATATACCTTTCACTCTTGAAGTCACGGAGATGCTTGGAAGCTTGTCGTCGAAAAACTTAAGTTACCCATTACAAGATCATCCCGAATGTGGTTTGTTATGAAATAAGTCAATCATAAAAACGAGGTTCTTACAGGATTGAGAAATTGAGTACCACACTAGATCTCGAACTAGTGCCTTATCCAAGCGTACTTAACTAAATATTCTAGGCGAGGATAGAGGTTACCTGATTGAGCAAAGGTAATATGGTTCCACAAGGAACTATTCTTGAGGTTGTCCTCGTGCAGTAATTTCTTCCAACTCCTCTCCTTTAGATCAATGAAAAGGATTTGTTGTGTCTCCTTATGTCGTCCACTCCATGGATCGACTTCGCCTTTCTGTCCAAGGCCATGGAAAACGAAAAAGTGTAGTTTAGTTTAGCAAAAATAATACAAGGCCCATATGAGATTATCAAACACCCACCAACGCTATTCCAGGTCAATCTAGCCCATCAATCAGATCACCCTAAGCAAAGAAAAACCTCGGTTTCCAATCAGGATCCCTTGTCGTAAGTTTAGAGATCAAATGACCTTGATTTTGTCGAGCAGCGATCAGATACCTCGCACAGTCAATATCATGATCTTTCAAATAGTAGTGTACATAAGGTTTTCGAATGAGAAGTCCTTCTCTTTCTCAATCAAGACCTCGATGGATAAAAAAAATTTCCACCCATTCGGCATCAACTGGCTTGGAGCGATTTCCACGAAATTCAACGGAGCTAGCCAGCGAGGGAATATAGAACTTGAGTCCCAACTTAAAAGGCAAGTGGTAGAAATAGGTCTACCCAGATATCAACTAATCTTCATGTTCAAACGGTGATGTTGCCCTTAGCCCAACCGAAGCTGGAACTCCTAGCTCAAACTCCAGCCTCTTGACATCTTGGTATAATAATTTTGATGTAGGATTATCAGATAGAAACCTTTATGCTTTTTTCCTTTGAGGTTGATGGCGGTTCCATGTTCAACTCACTAGGCATCGCCAAGCGACCCAACACCATGGTTTTTTGCAGATAAACTCCAACTTCACCTACATTTGAATTAGTAGGTGGTCCAGTAAGAGTCACCCCATCATGGTGGCCTGGATCAGATCTCGAATCTGACAAAATGAGGTCGACTTCACGGGTCACCCTGATAGTCATCGATCATCCTCACCAGTGATAAGTTTGACGAGTCTTCGTTTTGACTCGACATAGCTCCAAATGATGTCGAACAAGAAAACACCAATTTAGCACGAGAGGAGATCGAACTATCTTAAACAGGGCAACCATAGCAATCTAATCCCAAGGTTGAGATTGTTAGGATTATGCTCAATAGCAAGAGTGTAATGCTGTAATTAACAATCTTTTTCATATTAATAAAGAGATTTCTGGTTTAACAAATCGTATAGCATTTATAGTTTATATTATAATTGTCAAAGTAAATAATCATAAGGTCTAAAGATTATGGGAAAAGAAGAATTGTTCGTACATCTGGATATGTATGTGGTAGACACAATTCTTTAGTTAGTCTTGAATAATGTTCACAACTTAAGTTAAAGGTTGGGCACCTTTATCTTGTTAAAGTTGTAGAATTCTTTTGCTAGCATTTGAGTGGGATCAAATGAGATATGATGAGTCTAAAATCATCGGAGTGTCTTCGAGCAAAAGGATCTAGTGCACTGGGTGCATTGAACTGGATCACAATGAAAAGCTTTATCTAGAACCGTCAATAGATAATAGTCTTTTCATTATCAGGACAATCGGAGGGTCTATCTTAATCCTGAGATAAATGATGGACTTATGGTTGCAAGTGATATCATTTGAGTTATTAATGAGTACGATTATATCGCATAGTCTATCATCGATAGTTTGGTGATATTCATTTGTTAATCGATAGAGGACTTCATTTATAGATATGGACATCGTGGCTCCATTTAATTAAATGAGAGTATAATATCATCATATGGATGTTTTGAGGTAATTGGATATTAAATCTCAACGTTGAGTTTTCGATAGTGTCTATTGAAAACATGGCTTCTGGACAAGTCAAAATATCCAAGTTCAAAACATGGTCATATGAGTAAATATGGTAACTTGGAGAGTTATAGGCGGTCTATGAACTCTTGGCGATTACTGATATTAATCACGATGATACACTATCTCCAATATGATTGTCTAGGGTATGAATGAGGAGCATCTTCCATTTCTATCTTTATTTAAGAGTTCAGTGTTAGCTCTTTAGTGGAATGAGTTAAAATTAATGGATCGGACCTAAGTGAATCATTTGTTGATTGTGATTAGGTTATGTCTATTAAAGCTTAAATTTAGATGGCTCGCCAAGATCCCCAATCCACACGGACTTGCATGGATCACTTGATATATTCTACCGGACCAATTTAAGGGTCCATCTAGAATTGCATTTAATATATTAAGAATATAATTTGCACATTATTTAAGTAATGGGCTGCTCAATTATATTAATATATTAATGAAAGACATGTGGGCTTGTTTCTTTTAGTAAGAATGGGTTTGGTTCACATGTGGGCTTTTTATTTAAAGTCCAATGGATTAAATGAAATAAGAAAATAATGTTAGGCCCAATCTTAATCAAGTGGGGCGGCAAGGTTAAAATTTTAACCAAAAATATTATTTTGTTTCATTTGTTTTAATTAAATAAGAATTAATTAATTTATTGATTAATTGTTTAATTAAAGAAACAAATCTTTCCTAAAAGTAAAAGACTTGTTTGACAAGGAAATAAATAAATTAGTTTTATTTATTTAATCAAATAAGGAGTCTTTTTATTTAGTCAAAAATAAAAGAATAAAAATCAAGGAGTTCGATTAGGGTTTGAAGTCTATTAAGTTGAAAAGAATTAGGGTTGAATTTAAGTCACCCTATATAAGTGACATTATAGAATTTGGCCAACCCTAATCTTAGACTACATAGAATTCGGCAACCCTAAAGGAAAAAGAAGAAAAAATTCGGCCAACCTATATATGTGTTCTTATAGGGTTCGGCCACCACAATCCATTGTGCTTGAGTTTTTTTTTTTATTTCTTTCTTCTTCTTCTTAATTCCAAGAGAGAGTTTTTATTCTAAAAAGACAAAAGAGAGTGTGAAATTATTCTTTGATAGTATACTATTGCTTAATCATCAATAAGCTTGTATATACGATATCGATCTAGGTTTACGCGAGTTTCGATCATTAGATTGAGAACTCAAAAGTGACCGGAATAATTTTTGACATTCTTTTGATTGTTTTGTGACTAACAAAGAAAAGAAAGTTTTTTGTTTGGTCCATTCACAAGTTTGTAATTCAAAGAAAAGGGAGACCACGCTCCTAGGTGATCCACGTTCGTGCTCGGATTGAAGGTCTTGCGGATTACCATCGACGTAAGTCAATCGGATCACGCGACAAGAGGTAATTTACTTTTGTTGATATATATGCATGTTTATTGATTTAAAGGGTTTAAGGTTCATAAAGGAAAAATTTTAAAAGTCACTAAATCGTCTTTAGTATCGCTTCCGCTGCGTGTAACACTTTTATTTGTTTATTTTTCCCTACAATTGGTATCAGAGCCTAGGTTGAACCCTTTTAATTAATTAACGTATATATACGTGGATCTATTTCTTTTTATTGTGATTATGCATGTTTAGAAAGAGATGGCACTCTAGGTATTCAAATATATAATTACATGTGATGTATGGATTTATATATGTTTTATGTGGTTTGTTATTGCTCGATTTTGGCCCTAGATTTTCAATGTAATTTTTGTTTCGGAGTTGTAACAAGAAGGGTGGTCTATTATCGATTGCTAGGTTTTATTTTTTTTTATGTGCAGTATTTTTTTAGGGTTACTGCAGTTTTTTTTTTGTTTTTTTTAGTATGTGCAGTTTTTTGTTTGTAAAATACTGCAGTGAATAAAAAAAAAAAATTAATACTGCAGTATTTATTATATATATACTGCCGTAATATGTTTAGGTCTTGAAGATTCGAAGACACGAAGCAAAACGAAGCAACCGGAACCATGAACGAGCACCGTGCACACCCTAGGAGTGGATTGGGCTGCGCATGGCAAGCCCAAGCTTGGTGGGCTGCGCACGGCAGCCCTGGAGTCCTCATGGGCTGCACACGGCAGCCCCTTAGTGGGGTTGTGAGTTGTGCTCGCCCATGGGTTGGGCCGAAGGATGAGCGTATGGTTGATGGGCCACCTGAAGATCTTGTATTCCTGACAAATTGTAATTTACTTGTTTTTCTAGGATGGGCCAAAGTTGTTGCTATTTAATTTATGCTTAAATATTACAATATTTGTTATTGTATGATAACATGACATATAGAATAGGAGTACCACGCATTTATCTCTTTTTGATATGAACATGCATTGAATGATTTAGGTATCTAAATTGGCATCTAGATAACTCGGTAAATCATTCTATAGGATTTAATCACACGCCTTAAATAATTGAGTGGGAGAAGGTGTTTTGGTAACACCTATGGCCTCCAAGGTTAGTTGAGCTTTATTATTTATTGGTAATCCCCCCAAGGGGCGTCCATGAATGGAATTTAGCAACATACTTCCTTACAAGGATAGACTAGACAATGGACTCAAACGAGATCTACTCCCCAAGGAGGGATTTTCGTGAGAGAAAATTGAGGGTCGATATCTTGGTAACACACTCAATGTAATTTTATTGATATCCTCCCAAGAGTTCATGTTAATAAAATTGCAAGGCTAAAATTGAAAACGCTGGTTGTTATGTTAACAATTAGGTGGGACCTAGTCTAACTAGTAAATGGTGCGAACTCCCAAAGGAGGCGTAACATTTATGGGTGTTAGATCACCGTTGAATTTTATGATTGAGTTATTTATTTAATTCAAGATAAATATTTAAAAGTGCTTTATCATGATTATTTACTTATATATGTTTTGTTCAGAAATCATGACCCCATCACTTATGAACATCCTGAAAGATAACACTTTAACTGGAGATAATTATGTCACATGGAAAAGGAAAATTGGGTTGTTACTGCAAAGTGAAAAACATAAGTTTGTTCTAACTACTCCTAAACCACCTGCTCCTAATAATGAATCTAGCATAATGTGTAGAGATGAGTATGAGCAGTGGAAGACTTCAGATGATATGGCAAAATGTTACATTATGGCCACTATCTCCGACGTGTTGCAACAGCAGCATGAAGGAATGGAGTCCGCTGCTGATATAATGATGTCTCTAGAGGAGATGTTTGCTATGAAGTCTAGGACGACTAAGAGAGAGGCAGTGACTGCTTTTATGAATCTTAGGATGAAACCTGGACAGGCTGTGAAAGATCACATGATGAAAGTCATAGCACATCTCAACATTGCTGAACTGCATGGCGCTGAGATAGATGGTGAGACAAAGATTGATATGGTTGTCAATTCATTGTCAGATTCCTTTGATCAGTTCAAATTGGACTACACTTTGAACAAAAGGGAATACACCTTACAAGGCCTGATGCAAGATGTTCAAACTGCTGAAAAGATCCTTGTGAAAGGCAAAGGTCAAGAGATTCATATGGTTGATAAAGTTGCTACTGTTAAGGCCCGTCAAAAGGTCAAGAAACAACAGAAGAAAAAGCAACTTGGGCCTATCAAGAAGGAGACCAAGAAAGTAACCAAGATCAAAGGGAAATGCTTCCTTTGTGGTGAAAAGGGACATTGGAAGAGAAATTGCCCAAAGTCCCAGAACAAGAAGGAAGAAGGTAATTTGAATTATCTAGAAACATGTTTTTTGGCTGATTCTACAGATTCTTGGATCATAGACTCAGGAGCCACTAATCATGTTTGTTATTCCTTGCAGGGGTTTCAAGAAAGGAGAAAGCTGAGTAAGAATGAAATCAATTTGCGCTTGGGCAACGGAACGTTAGTGTCTGCAAGTGCAGTGGGAGATATTAGAGTTTATTTGGATTCTAGAAGGCATTTAGATTTAATAGACGTTTATTATGTACCTCATTTCAAGAGGAATTTAATTTCAGTTTCTTGTTTGAATAAATTTGGATATTCGGTTACTTTTAATAAAGTTTTTATTATTAGTAAGAATGACAAAATTATTTGCCAAGGTACATTGGAAAACGGTCTATACTTTTTGCATAGAAATATCTCTCACTCGTTAGACACAGAAATAACGGAACCTAATCATAAAAGAGTAAAATTATCAACAGATGAAACCTACCTTTGGCATTTACGCTTAGGTCATATTAACCTTAATAGGATTAAAAGATTGGTATGTGACGGACCTTTGAGTGACTTAAAGGTTGATGATCTACCAACTTGTGAATCTTGTTTGGAAGGTAAAATGACCAAAAGGACGTTCTCTGCCAAAGGTGCAAGAGCCACTGAATGTTTAGGATTGATACACACTGATGTATGTGGACCTATGAGCATTCAAGCTAGAGGTGGATATGAGTACTTCATCACCTTCACGGATGATTACTCGAGATTTGGTTATGTGTATCTCATGAGACATAAGTCGGATGCTTTTGACATGTTCAAAGCATTCAAAGCTGAAGTGGAAAATCAGCTTGAGAAACACATAAAAATCTTGAGATCTGATCGTGGTGGAGAATATCTATCTGGTGAGTTTCAGCAATATCTTATTGATAATGGGATAGTTTCTCAGTTTTCTGCACCAGGTACACCTCAACAGAATGGGGTAGCAGAAAGGAGAAATAGAACTCTTTTGGATATGGTTAGGTCTATGTTGAGTTATTCAACGCTTCCTATTTCTTTTTGGGGATATGCTTTACAAACTGCTATATACATTCTAAACGATGTACCATCTAAGTCTGTTCCTAAAACACCGCATGAGTTGTGGACTGGGCGCAAGCCTAGTTTACAACACTTAAGGATATTTGGTTGTCCTGCGCATGTGTTAAAAGGAAAGACAGAAAAGATGGAGTCCCGTTCAGAAACATGTATATTTGTAGGGTATCCAAAAGAAACTAAAGGATATTATTTCTATAGTCCTTCAGATCTTAAAGTATTTGTTTCGACAAATGCTAAATTTCTGGAAAAGGACTATATGAATGATTCTGTGCCTAGAAGTAGAATTGTCCTGAATGAGATATCAGGAGATACAATTCCACGAGAGGTTACACAACCTAACCCAATTGTAAGTTCCGATCCAACACAAGATCAACAACCTACCATTCCTCGTCGTAGTGGGAGGGTTAGAACACAACCCGAAAGATACATCGGTCTGGGAGAATCAGTGGAGAATCTCCCGGACGACGATGATCCCTATACGTACAAGGAAGCTATGGAGGATGTTGATAGTCGCCATTGGCAAAAGGCAATGCAATCCGAGATTGAATCTATGTTCGATAACAAAGTCTGGTCCCTTGTAGACTTGCCTAAAGGGATAAAACCCATTGGGTGCAAGTGGGTATACAAGAGGAAAAGAGGTATGGATGGAAAGGTGGAAACCTTTAAAGCTAGATTGGTAGCTAAAGGGTATACACAGAAAGAAGGTATCGATTACGAGGAAACCTTCTCTCCTGTGGCCATGCTTAAATCCATTAGGATACTCTTATCCATTGCAGCATCTTTAGATCTAGAGATTTGGCAAATGGACGTCAAGACAGCTTTCCTAAATGGAAGTCTTGACGAAAGCATCTACATGATGCAACCAGAGGGATTCATTGAAAAGGGCCAAGTGGATAAGGTATGCAAGTTGCAGAAATCCATATATGGATTAAAGCAAGCATCCAGATCCTGGAACATAAGGTTTGATCAAGCTGTCAAAGGTTTTGGATTTATTCAGAATCCTGACGAACCTTGTGTATACAAAAGGATTAAAGGCGACAAGTTGGTTTTCCTGATTCTTTATGTTGATGATATACTACTCATTGGAAACGATGTAGGTGTATTGACATCAGTAAAAGAATGGTTAGCAAAACAATTTGATATGAAGGACTTAGGAGAAGCAAGTTTTATTCTAGGTATCCAAGTAATAAGGGATAGAAAGAATAGAACGATTGCATTATCCCAAGCTTCATACATAGACAAAATCTTGTCTAGGTTTTCCATGCAGGATTCCAAGAAAGGTATGTTACCTTTCAGACATGGAATCAAGCTTTCTAAGGAACAAGTTCCTAAGAATGAGCATGAAGAGCAATTCATGAGTAGAGTTCCATATGCCTCGGCAGTTGGAAGTCTCATGTATGCAATGCTCTGTACTAGACCAGATATTTGTTTTGTTGTTGGCATAGTTAGCAGGTTTCAATCGAAACCTGGTCCTGATCACTGGACGGCAGTCAAGCATATTTTCAAGTATCTCAAGAGAACGAGAGATAATATGCTTGTATACTCTGGAGGGGATTTGGTTCCCGTTGGGTATACAGATTCTGATTTCCAATCAGATTCTGACTCCAGAAAATCCACATCAGGGGCTGTGTTTACTATTGGAGGAGGAGCAGTTATATGGAGGAGTATCAAGCAATCTTGTATTGCTGATTCCACCATGGAAGCTGAGTATGTTGCTGCATGCGAAGCTGCCAAAGAGGCTGTTTGGCTCCGCCAATTCTTGATTGACTTAGAAGTGGTTCCTAGTGCGAATAAGCAGATCACTATCTACTGTGACAACAGTGGAGCAGTGGCTAATTCGAAAGAACCAAGAAGTCACAAGAGAGGTAAACACATTGAAAGAAAGTATCATCTTTTAAGGGAGATTGTTCAAAGAGGTGACGTGACGATTACCAAAATCGCGTCAGCAGAAAATCTAGCGGATCCCTTCACAAAGGCTCTACCTCAGAAGAGTTTCGATGGACATCTAGAGAATATGGGCTTGAGAGATATGACACATTTGCTATAGCGCAAGTGGGAGATTGTTAGGATTATGCTCAATAGCAAGAGTGTAATGTTGTAATTAACAATCTTTTTCATATTAATAAAGTGATTTCTGGTTTAACAAATCGTATAGCATTTATAGTTTGTATTATAATTGTCAAAGTAAATAATCATAAGGTCTAAAGACTATGGGAAAAGAAGAATTGTTCGTACATCTGGATATGTATGTGGTAGACACAATTCTTTAGTTAGTCTTGAATAATGTTCACAACTTAAGTTAAAGGTTGGGCACCTTTATCTTGTTAAAGTTGTAGAATTCTTTTGCTAGCATTTGAGTGGGATCAAATGAGATATGATGAGTCTAAAATCATCGGAGTGTCTTCGAGCAAAAGGATCTAGTGCACTGGGTGCATTGAACTGGATCACAATGAAAAGCTTTATCTAGAACCGTCAATAGATAATAGTCTTTTCATTATCAGGACAATCGGAGGGTCTATCTTAATCCTGAGATAAATGATGGACTTATGGTTGCAAGTGATATCATTTGAGTTATCAATGAGTACGATTATATCGCATGGTCTATCCTCGATAGTTTGGTGATATTCATTTGTTAATCGATAGAGGACTTCATTTATAGATATGGACATCGTGGCTCCATTTAATTAAATGAGAGTATAATATCATCATATGGATGTTTTGAGGTAATTGGATATTAAATCTCAACGTTGAGTTTTCGATAGTGTCTATTGAAAACATGGCTTCTGGACAAGTCAAAATATCCAAGTTTAAAACATGGTCATATGAGTAAATATGGTAACTTGGAGAGTTATAGGCGGTCTATGAACTCTTGGCGATTACTGATATTAATCACGAGGATACACTATCTCCAATATGATTGTCTAGGGTATGAATGAGGAGCATCTTCCTTTTCTATCTTTATTTAAGAGTTCAGTTTTAGCTCTTTAGTGGAATGAGTTAAAATTAATGGATCGGACCTAAGTGAATCATTTGTTGATTGTGATTAGGTTATGTCTATTGAAGCTTAAATTTAGATGGCCCGCCAAGATCCCCAATCCACACGGACTTGCATGGATCACTTGATATATTCTACCGGACCAATTTAAGGGTCCATCTAGAATTGCATTTAATATATTAAGAATATAATTTGCACATTATTTAAGTAATGGGCTGCTCAATTATATTAATATATTAATGAAAGACATGTGGGCTTGTTTCTTTTAGTAAGAATGGGTCTGGTTCACATGTGGGCTTTTTATTTAAAGTCCAATGGATTAAATGAAATAAGAAAATAATGTTAGGCCCAATCTTAATCAAGTGGGGCGGCAAGGTTAAAATTTTAACCTAAAATATTATTTTGTTTCATTTGTTTTAATTAAATAAGAATTAATTAATTTATTGATTAATTGTTTAATTAAAGAAACAAATCTTTCCTAAAAGTAAAAGACTTGTTTGACAAGGAAATAAATAAATTAGTTTTATTTATTTAATCAAATAAGGAGTCTTTTTATTTAGTCAAAAATAAAAGAATAAAAATCAAGGAGTTCGATTAGGGTTTGAAGTCTATTAAGTTGAAAAGAATTAGGGTTGAATTTAAGTCACCCTATATAAGTGACATTATAGAATTCGGCCAACTCTAATCTTAGACTACATAGAATTCGGCAACCCTAAAGGAAAAAGAAGAAAAAATTCGGCCAACCTATATATGTGTTCTTATAGGGTTCGGCCACCACAATCCATTGTGCTTGAGTTTTTTTTTTTATTTCTTTCTTCTTCTTCTTAATTCCAAGAGAGAGTTTTTATTCTAAAAAGACAAAAGAGAGTGTGAAATTATTCTTTGATAGTATACTATTGCTTAATCATCAATAAGCTTGTGTATACGATATCGATCTAGGTTCACGCGAGTTTCGATCATTAGATTGAGAACTCAAAAGTGACCGGAATAATTTTTGACATTCTTTTGATTGTTTTGTGACTAACAAAGAAAAGAAAGTTTTTTGTTTGGTCCATTCACAGGTTTGCAATTCAAAGAAAAGGGAGACCACGCTCCTAGGTGATCCACGTTCGTGCTCGGATTGAAGGTCTTGCGGATTACCATCGACGTAAGTCAATCGGATCACGCGACAAAAGGTAATTTACTTTTGTTAACATATATGCATGTTTATTGATTAAAAGGGTTTAAGGTTCATAAAGGAAAAATTTTAAAAGTCACTAAATCGTTTTTTAGTATCGCTTCAGCTGCGTTTACCACTTTTATTTATTATTTTTCCCTACAGAGATGATCGAACAATCCTAAGCAAGACGATCACAACAATCTAAGCCTTAGGTCTGTCAGGAATTATGCCCTAAAGCTTATAATATGTAAATGTTATAAAACATGAATAAAAGAAGTTGTTTTTCACTCTATAAATATTGATTTATTAACATTCGTACACTTTTATCATATGTGGAAAACATCCAAGATTGCTGGATGTAACCTCAAACTAAGTATATGAGTGTCATATATAGAAGAATTCAGTTTGAAACGTGCAATCTAAAAAGTATGTAGAGATCAAATAAAACTGAGTATTTTGTTTGTGGTTAATCTCCCTCTCTTTCTTCTGGCCTACCTACTAGCATTCCCGCAGAGCCTCTCCCTTGCTTAGGGCTGTGTTTCTTCTGGCTTGAACGACTCGCTTATTGTCTTGAAAGACCCTTAGAAATACCCTGAACGGATGTGTTTCACACTCGTTTCCCTCTTGCAATAGACTGATGCTTCTAGCGCTAGCTAGGCTAGGGAGATTGTGACTAAACTAGAGTCGCTAACTGCACTATTTATTGTGGTTAAAGAGGAACTCACATTCAAACTACACTTTCATCTGTTCAGTCGAAAACCTCACCCGTCCTGAACTCATAAACATAAACCAATCTCTCTTTTAATGACATGTCTTTCTTCACTCTTGACTGCTAACCCGGATCTGTGGACTGAGAACGACACATGTACGGTAGTCTTATCCTAAACTACTCATGTAGTGACATGGGAATAAAGGCACCTTATACGATGAAATCATATAGGATAGGGCCACGATCTATATGAATCTCTCACCATTATCCGTTGAATGAAGATATTCATATATATATCGAGAAATGATGGTTGTATATAGGTGATCTTAATCCTGAGTGTCTTACTGACTCCTTCGGGTTGGATTATGACTTTTGACATACCATGGATGAGATCGAAGTAACATTCCCGATCAATAACTCAGTATCTTGGAGTCACAATTTAGCTTGTGGTTGGGTAGGTTTGCACACAATAAAGGAATCCATTCTTTCTTGCGAGAAGTAGAGGAGTAATTCCCTTAAGAGTTGATTTGGGGCTTGAACAATTAAGAGTGCTCTTCTTCATTTGTAAGGAAGATATGATATAATTGTTCATTAGAGAATCAATGGTACTTAAAGGAAAAGATATAATTGGAAAGGTATAACGAACTTTCTGACCTAGCTCCAATTATAAACTACGTGTGAAGGATCATATCATATGTAATAGCTATATCGATAGACACTGAGATTTAAGTCTATGTAATACATCTGTAGTTTCGAGAGTATAGCCTCGAGTTTTTAATGGAGTAACTCCAAGGTTTATAATCATGGAATATTAATTAAACAGTTTAATTAATATTTCTAAGTACTATTGGAGCTTAAAAATGTGGATCTATTAGGTCCCATTGCTAGCCTTTTATAGTTAATGGTAACAAGGGTCACGGTTAATTGATTGGATAGTATAATTAATTGTGTTACGAAAGTGACACGAATAAATTCAAGGAACTAATTAAATGATATGATTATTTGATTAGTATATGTTAATAATTGAATTATATTAATAATTAAGAATTATTAACAGGAAGTTACAGGTTTGAACCATGGCTGATACAAAGGATTAAAGATAATAAAGATTATTTTAAATCCTAGAGGTCACAGGTTCAAGTCCTGGTGGTGACCAAAATTGAAATAGGATTTAGAATCTTATTTTGACTTGGACAACTAAACCCTAAGACCCTGATATAAATAGATACTTATTAGAATAAAACAGACAACCTAAACCTAATACAGAAAAGAGAGAGGTGTAGCAAAGGCAAATAGAAAAAGATTTTTTGTTTCTCTTGCAGGGGCCGGCCGAACTGAAAGAGAAGGTAAAGGGTTGTCTTTTTGATTTTTGTAAGCCCCTGTTTAGTCATGTTAGCATCCATGACGTACCCACACACAAGTTATTAGACCACAGGTCATAGCTCGGAAGGCTTGGTGGTGAAATCGGGATCAAATCTTCAAGAAAATAATAGAGTATACTTTAAGTTTTTCTTTTTTTTTTGTTTTTTTTTATGAACGTGTATATTCAAAATCCGGTTCAAGAAATAAGTTTTCTAAAGGAAAATTATTTGAAACCCTATATACATTCCGCTGTTATTTTAATCAGAACCCTACTTTTTCCCTACATGGTCGACATCTTTGCAAAGAAATTACTAAGGTTCTATCCCTTAACTATTGCCATCTCTTACAAACAAAACTATCAAAGAAATTGTATGCAAAACGAATCAAATGCTAGAAAATCTATATTTTTTATTGGAGATCAACAAAGAACATGTAGGAAGAAATCAGGAAACAGATACTCCATAAGAGAAAAAGAAGGAATAAATTATGCTACAACACATATGAAAGTAACAAAAAAAGAGAAAATGAGAATCAACTTACCAAAAATCGATTAAGAAGTTGAAAATTATTAGGAAAGAAATAGAATCCCAAAAAGGTAGAGTTTTAAAGGGGAATTGATTTCCTTGTTGTTTAAGGACATGATCTAGCATCTACACCTATTTAAACCCCTTTGAACCCTAATTTCGTGAGATCATCCAGAGACCAATCGGGAGGCAAACAAGGGAGGTCCCAAGCCACCAAAAGGGCCGCCCCTCATCACACCACCACCATTGTTGCACTTGGAAGCTTAAAGAAGACATTCATGGGCCTTATCAACTCATTCTCCCCTTCTTTTAATCTTTTCATGTTTAACTAACTTCATACTAAGGGATCGATGTGAACTTATGTAATGCTTATGTTATGATTCAAACTCCATATCTTTATTAATCAATTCGGATTTAGATTTGTTCAATTCATTATATGTTTTACTCTTGACTTGCATTAATCTAATGGAAATTAATTGATACTTGTCTAGGGTTTCGATAATTTATAAATTGAGATTGTGCTAGAGGAATTTAGGTTGTCTTAATTACTTTTTAATTGAATGAGTATGAGATTCTCGACATAGGAATTAATGCGAGACAATTTTGGTTCAATAATTATTGCACGTAATGGATTCTTGGTTATAGCTTACACCTCTAACGAGGGTGAGTTGTGATTAAGAACACGTGGTTAAATCCCGAGGAATTAATGTCATACCATATTTAAGATGAGAATAAACTCCGAATCTAGATTTAATCTATTTAATGGAATTAGTTTATGAACATTGAGTATTGCATATGAGGAGCATCGGTTACCTAGTCTTCCATATCTTGATCACATTCACATATTCCTATCAGCTGATTTTTTAGTTTAACTTAGGATTAATCAATCAATCACTCAATCAAAATATCTTGGATACTTTTAATTGCTTAGCTTTAATTAGAATTAGTTATAATCGGTAAATCACTTTTCCTCGTGGAAACAATACTGACTTTCCGTTGTACTTATCTCACGATTCGTGTACTTGCGAGTTAGGTTTTTTTAACACGATTTTACACATCAGCCTTCATCTAAAAATCTTTGAAAATCAACGAAGAACTATCTTTTTTTTTTTTTCAAAACGAAAACCAAAAGCAAGAAATCTTTCAAAGAATCTAAGGAGAAAGGGAAAAACTTGAAATTTAAAAACCCTAGAGGACTCGTGTTGCAATGTGATAGGCCACACCGCTTCAACTAGCGTCTTTTGAAAAGACTTCTATCACCGTATAAATTCAAAAGGCGCCAGTTCGAATTCCAAGGAATTCTCATCGTTTCAATAAACGCACCCATTTGATGACCCTACCACGTCAGCCCTAGAAAACTCCAAATCTAAGGAAATGGGGGTTGGCTCTAGCTCCATGAACCCACAATGTCAAGGGCTAAATCATAGAAAACCAACTACGATGGATGCCTTGATATTAATTATCGATCAACCCCTTAGTATAAAATGAAATGTTAATTTCAGGCCATCATGATTACTCGACGAGAAGAATGGCTCGACACAAAGTATCGACCTAACAAACAATTATCACTGGCCCCCAAAAATAAGTCGACGAGATCTCACTCGATACTCGAACTCAATCTAGCAGATCTCTTGGTCTCGCTCCGTATAAAGAATCAAGGTAGTAGGTCCATTTGTCTTGCTCGATATAAACAATCGACCTCGAGTTCGACTCATCAATTCTAAGATTTCAAGCATAAAGAGTGGGGGATAAACTGTAGTGGTCAAAATATAGACCTTCATCCAAATAGTCAAGCCCACAATTAAATAAAGGGTAAAGGATGTCACAAGCCCGCTCGAACACCATTTAAAGGCCAAAACAAGAATTAGTAACTAAGCTAGCAAATGTCCCTTCTAGAAATAGGCCCAAAAAAGACTCGTCTGGACCACAAGACATCAAACCAATATAAAAACATGGTCAAAAGCACCTTAAATAGTCATAATCATGACAAACGTTATACAAATCCCAACATCTGACAAGGCCCTTATTGTTAGATTTGAATGAATCGAAACGGGAAATAAAGGTCTCGAGATCCATGCTCTCATAAAAGGCACGAGTGGTGAAGGCTCCAATGCTTCACTATATATACCAGACCCTCTCTAAGAGAAAGGAGACCTGATTTTCTGATCTCGAATGCACGAAAGCTCTCAAAACATAGCTCTGCAATTCTCTCCCAACATTAATTGTTGCTTCATGATCTAACAAAGATCGACCTAGTCATTCTCAAAAACCGATAGACCTAATCTGCAATCAATCCATGTCGAGTCAAGGAACCCCCTAGGCATGAACCCATCAAATTCATCAATACACAACATAGACCTAATCATCGATCGACCATCGTCGAGTTAAGGAACCAACCTTTAGACTTCGACCTGTCAGATCAATCGATACCCAGCAACGATCCAACCATATTAACAAATAGCTCAATTTGATATATCGAGTACAATGGTTTGTCATTCCAAACTCTTTTCTATTTCACTTTGCTTATCAAACGATATACTAACTTAAGTATTTGAGAGTCTCACCAAGGGAACACCCCTTCCTATGGTTTGCCACTGCTCTCTTTTTCCTTTTGTTTCACAGGTTGCTAATGCCCAGCTTGACGACTCAAATTAACTGTAGATCTGATCAACTACAAAGATGAACAATCTCTAAATTTCTCTCCACATTCAATGAGAGAGTGAGAAAGAGAGAAACCCATAGAGAAAAAAAAATGTAAGTGACCCATAAAGATTCAAAGAAACCAAATTAATTTGGTAACCCCATTCCAGATACCCGGTACTCGATCCTTGCCCAAACTTATGGTCTGACTTTTCATCTTTTTCTTTGCACCTACTTTGCCTTACATATGGGTTTTTTTTTTTCCAATCTCTCATGGAAGGGATCTGATAATGAGGTCTAGTACTCTAGTTATAGATGTGCTGCTACTTTTTTTAATTAATTTTATTGTTTTACTAAATAAATATAAAATTAAATTGATAAATGAATAAATTTTGGATTACATGGTAGAGGTAATTTTGTCATTTCATTTATTTGGCAGGTCAATCGTTAAAGTTAACGGTATGCCTCTGACGACAAGGTATGTTTGTGTTTAATTTTTGAAAGTTACCGATATTTTGCATAAAGAGATAAACTCTGGGTAGTTTAGTGCAATTAACCCTTTGCAAAAAGTGAAAATGAGCTTGTTTTATATATATCTTTTATTTTTTATATATCACTTGCAGGTGGCAACGACTCGAACCTATGACGTTTTAGATTGAATGAGTACTCTTATCATTGAGCCAATTGTTTGAAACAAGTAATTTGACACTTATACCCTTGTTACTGTTAATTATTATGTATTTTCATTTGATATGTGACCAACAACTAAATAAAAATAATTTTAAAATCCTAAACCATTTTTATGTAAATACTGATAAGATATTATTTATAACTAAGACATGATAATAATGATACATAAATGTTTTTAATTTTTTTTAAAAAAAAAAAATTTGATGGTTCAAATATGTTGTTAAAAGTGATGACTGAGATTAAGGTTTTTTTTTTTTTTTTTTGAATTTTAATTTATGAAATCATTTATTATGAGTATGTTATCTTTGGTTAAAATAAAGAAATTTACATCATATAAAATTAGGATTAAATTGAAAATATGTTATCTTTAGCGGGATAGTCTTGAAAGTGATTTGGAATTAAGTTAAAAAAATAATAATAATAAATTATTCTCACCCTATCCTGATTCTCATATTATCTCTTCATAAATATCATTTATCTTAAAAAAAAAAAAAAATTCTTAGTGTTGAAACTAGGGATGTCAATGAGGCAGGTGTTCGGGGTAAGGACTATAAATCCTTATCCAGTCCAAAAAAATATTACTTGGCCCTAACCTCGATTCACCCTACCTCGCCCTAATTTTTTATATATACATATATAAATATAAATATTGCACAATTTCTATATATTTATTAGTTATTTTTAATAAAATAAATTCTTATATTTTGAATAAACTCAATACCAACACACAAAATAAAACTTAAATGTTAAATAGAAAAATAAATTGTGAAAACCACAAAAGGTTACAAGAAGCTTCATCCCTAATAATAAGACAAATTTAAAAGTTTATATTAGATAAAAAAAAAATTTAATGTTAATTCTCTATAGCTTAGTATTATTAATAAAATATATAATATTTAAATAATTAAAAATTATATAATTTTATTAATTAAATATTATTATAATTAATTAATAAATACTAAACGAGGTCGGGGTTAGACCGGCAGGTATACCAAATCCCAACCCCGCCCCATTTTAAACAGGGCGGAGGAATCGACCCCAAACCCACCTAAACCGCTATTTATTTTGATAAAACCCCGCCTTGTATAGGGCTGGTAAGGTGGGTCCCCATAGGGTCGAGTTTTTTTTTTTTTTTTTTTTTTTGACATCCCTTGTTGGAATACTTTATTTGGTTGGTTTGTTGTTTGTAATGAAACTCCATAGATTTCTCTTCGAAGTTTTATTTTGATTATTTTTGGGTTTGGGTTTTTTATGATTGTTTAAATTTTTGTCAATTAACAAACCCAAAATTTTGTTGAAGTGAAATTAAAATCTTGAATATATACTTATTAGCTTGGCTGGAAAAAAAAAAAAACATAAAATAGGTGTTGAGACTTATTTTAATTCTCGACTACAAAGTCGACACTTAGCTAAGGGGTCGTTCGTTTTTTCGCTTAACATTTAATGAGTCTGAATTAAAATTATAAAGATGTTTTGTTTGTTTTTTAAAGCGGTCAAACAAATTTAAAAAAAAAAAACAACTTAAAATAAAAAATAAAGCATCCTGACTTTTCACTTAATTATAAATCAGATTGAATTTAATAAAAAAAAATTCAAAATTATCCTCCTAAAGATAACATATTTCCAATTTTTTCATAATTTTATATTATATAAATTTCTTTCCTGTAACTTATTATTTATGATAAACGGTATAAAAAAATTTTAAAATAAAAAATAAAAAATAAAAACCTTAATCACGTCTTCACTTTCAACACCATTGTTGAACCTTCAATTTTTATTTTTATTTTTATTTTTATAAAAATCAAAACCAATTCTAAATCATTATTTATCATATATTATTCATGAATAATACATTATCAATATTTACATAAAAATGATTTAGAATTTGCTAAATTATTTTTATTTACTTGTTTGTATCATATCAAACTAAAATAAATAACAATGAATAGTAATAGGGACATAAATGTCAAATTATTTGGTTTTAAACAATTTTATCTTTAAAAAATATACAGGTTGACAGTATATTCAGATATGATATAAATAAATAAATAAAATATGTCATTTAGTTTCAGGTTTCAATCTGTATTCAATGCTCATCAAAAAATATTCAGATGCTGATTCAGGTGAAAAAACAAATGACCCGTATGTATCAATCTGGTCGAGACTTAATTAAGATTATTGTGACACTTATTTGGACTTTGTCCAGACTGAGATATGTTTTTTTTTTCTTTCAGATTTGATTTCTCATTTTTTTTATTTCCATATTTGTGTTATCTGTTTCTTCTGTTTTGGTTTTTAAATATATTTTGTATCACTTCTTCTTGTGATAATTTGTATATTGTTTGTCCTAAGAAGAGAAGTAAAAATAATTTTGGTCCAAAGTTCATTTTAGGTGCTATAAAAAGATTATTAAGTGAGTGACCCTCATAAAATCAAGGGGTAGTACAAACATATAATTAACGAAACTTTTTAAGAAATTGTGATTTATTCAAATTAAAAAAAAAAAAAAAAAAAAATCCTCAATAGTGTATCTAAGAAAAGTGTAATCCTCAATCTTAGAAAAATGCTTTTAAAAGATGCCATCAACAAGTTTTTAAATCTTAAAGTACATATTGAATTTTTTTTTTAATTCTTATAATTCTTTTTAAATTTGTTATTTATTTTTCTAAACTCAATTAGGAAACACGAGGGCCACAAATATTTATAAGAACCACATTGATGACCCATGACCATGTGATGCCATGCTTTTTTGAACCTCAATTGATGGAAATTTAAACTTTATATTTTATGTCTTGCCAATAAAAGAATAACAAAATTATTAGAATTAGTTGCATCTCTCCTATATCTACAAATTATGGTCCACTTGGAAACTTTTTCCTTCCTTTTCCTTCCATCATTCTATGTTCTCTCTCATTTTAGTAAGTGTAGTTCAGTAGCAAATATAGTCTTTTTTAGCTACTATTAGTAGACCTGGCAATAAGTCGTGTTATTGCGAATTCATATCATTTTGTGTTTGGGTCATGTTAAAATTGCTCCATCCGAACTCGACCCGTTAGCTTAATAGGTTTAAATATACAAACCCGAAACCATTTATTAAATTAATGGGTAACCCAACCCAGCCTGTTACAAAATATTATATTTGAGATTTATTAAAACATTAAAAATAAATAGAACTAAAGCATGATCAAACTCATGCAATCAAGTTCACTAACTACTTTTAGAGTTTAAGGGTTAGGGTTAAGGTTATAATATTGTGAAATAATTGATTTAGAGTTTTAGAGTTTTTAATTTAGAAATTTTTCCTCCCTCTTTCTAAAAAAGAAAAACTTAATTAGTAAAATATATTCTAACAATAATTATAGAGATTTTTATATATATATAAATTCCATAATGTGACTATACAAATATTTTTTAATAACTTTCATAAACACATTAAAAAAAAATCTTTATATTAATGGGTTATCGAATTAATGTTTTTTTTAAGGGTGAACCCAAAACCGACCCATTATAGTTCGTGTCTTAATGGAATGACCCATTAACAACTCGATCCGATAAACTTGACCCACTAACCGCTATTTTCTAATGGGTTTGGGTCGTGTTACTGGGTCATGTAAAATTTTGCCGGGTCTAACTATTAGTGCCCATGAAAATACCTACAAGGTTATACTAAACAACCTAGAGGGGGGGTGAATAGGTTGACACACTAGTTTTAAAAAAACTCTTTCGTGACTTATGTCAAAACCTTGGTGAGCATACATTTTAACCTTTTAACCTGATTGTAATGAGAATACAATTAACACATGTATATTCAATTCACCACCCTTAGTCTACACAACATATAACAAGAGACAATGTATCTTATATACAAGTATATGCAATGAAGAGCAAATTCCACAAGTTGTACTTTGGGTATTACAATGTAAGTACACTAAGTAAACTTTACAACTTGATATAAAATATTACAAGATACAATGTTCAAATACTTACAACAGATAAGAGACAAGTGTTGATTCAACCAATAATGTGTACATCTCTTTCTTTACCAATAACTTGTATACAAGGATGTGAGAAAATGAAGATCTTAAACAAATTATATTAATCATACATACAAATGTAAAGAGATAGAGATAGAGACATTTGACACATTGATTTTTACGTGGTAAACCTTCGAAGAGGAAACGTTCACGGGTTGAATCCACAACCACCGGCAAAGCAATTCATTATGACGAAAAGGACTTACACACTCAAGGCTATCAACTCATGATATTCATCCTAAGCTATCAAATCCTAATCTACCCTTAAGGCCTAGTGAACCACCTAGCCTACTTCCTATCCGAGATGTGTCCTACACCTCTAGGAAACAACTTCCTATCCAAGACGCTCACGTCTCTAGGAAGATTCTCTTACTTAGCTATCTAGATCACAAATGATCCTAGTCAAGCTTATCTAGCTCAACCATCCGGATTATCACACTCCTAGCTAAGACTTTTGATTAGTTATCCGGATCCTCTTAATCCTAACTAAGACTTCATGCTTGGCTATCTGGAACACTTTCCTAGCCAAGTCTTCTTGCTTAAATTAAGACTTCACTCACCTTAACAAGAGACTTCAACCTTTTCACAAGGCAATGATCTAAGTGATGCAAATGATGCAAGCACAATCAATATAAGACATATGATCAA
Organism: Acer negundo; assembly: GCA_035582765.1. Taxonomy (NCBI): domain Eukaryota; kingdom Viridiplantae; phylum Streptophyta; class Magnoliopsida; order Sapindales; family Sapindaceae; genus Acer; species Acer negundo. The sequence continues at coordinate 17,353,201 of CM069239.1, read as the reverse complement.
TATGAACTATGGAAACTAGAATTAGACAATGAGCCTACAATGTATGATATTCTAGTTTAACAATCCAAGTGATGCAATCATACAAGATGATACATGAACATATGAAATGTATGGATCAAGTACAAATCATGTAGACATAGACTTAATCATGTGAGCACACAAGTCAAATATTGCCTAGTCATAAAATCATGAATTGAAACCTAGAGCATGTGAAACACCTAACACATGTGATTCCTAGTTTCATTCACAAAGCTAACACTTGAATAAATCATATTCATAAAGCACATATTCATGATATTAGAAACATACACAAAAATGCTAGAATCACAAAATATTATCAATGAATATTCTAGCAAGTATTTAGAGTAATGATATAATGAATAATCAATTACATCCTAGATAGCTCTAAACACAAAATCAAATGTGCTAATATTACATTTGTTCAAATAAAGGATTCAAGCACATGCTAAGGTTATTAATCGTAAAATGAGTCAATCAAATCACAAATAACCCTAGATATCAAACTAATCACAATACAACTCTCAAACATGTGAAAACCTAGAATCATAGAAAACTAGTTCACATATGTCTCTAATTTGACTTGATTAAGTTTGATTATGAAGCTATCTTTCTCAATATCATTCACCATACATACACATACATATAGAAGAAGAAAACCCAAGGTAATTGAAGATCATAAAAGAAGAAATCACAAAGTTTAGTTCAATACCTAGGAATCCCGTGCAGTTTTGGTTTTGAGGGTAAAACCATACAAAACTCAATCAAAAAGCTGCAAACCTTTTTAAAAAAGGTAGAGGGCTTGAATACAAAGATTCTCCAACTTTAATAACTCAATTCAGAGTCCGAATGAGAAAGTTATGGTGTTTGGAATTTGGAAAAATTGCTGAGAAAATTCTGCACTCTATCTTTTTTCAAATTTTCTTCTTAAAATGAAATGGGAGGGAATGGAGAGTATTTAAAATAATTCAAGAGAGGAAAAAACGAGCCAATCAAAGGCTACCACGTCACCTCCACATATGGCCAGCGTGTGGCACATATGGGCAGAGAGCAGGCTTGGCCGTGTGTCACACGTGGCACACCAAGGTTGGCATTTGGCCAATCTTGCTCCTCGCGTTCTTTGACTGTATTCTGGCCTCCGAACTTCGATTTTTAATCCGTCTTCGGATTACGAATCGTGACTTCCTGACGCACAACGAAGAATACAAAAATTGTAAAAAGGTTGAAAATTCATCTCGAAAAATGACTTCGAAGACAACTCAACGATTGAGAACACAAAGTAGCGTAGCTACATCGTTTGGACTCAAAACCTAATGAATGAGTAATCAAAATGACCGGAACTCAATAAGGAATCATATGAGACCATGTTCAAGTCCAAAATACAATAAACACAATATCACACAAGTATGCCAAATTCTGCAATTTTTGTCTATATGAGACCAATGCATGAGCATACTTAAATGTGTGTGAATGTGTTATACTAAATGTTGCACAACAATGTAGGGACACTTATGAATGAATTGTGTGTGTGTGTGTGTGCTTACGCCTTGCAAGAGGAAGAAGAAACTTGATACTTTAGCATCCAAGTATGAGATTTTCCTCTTGAAGACGATATTTACAACGTCGTTTTTAACCTTTGAAGCTTCTTTTCACCAAGAACCACCTAAGCAACACCTATTACAAATATAGACAGTTTTGCAATGGAATCAAGCCAATATAAATCAAGAACCTTACAACCCATTTATCCTTATTTGGACAAGTCAGAATCACATGCAATGATATGGTATCTACATTTCATAACTATTCCTGAGGATGTTTATATATAAATATATATAATATATATATTCTATTGTCAATTCGAACTGATATAAAATATATCAATTCTTTGTATGTGGACTATTGGATTTAAAAGATACACTAACAAGTGCATACAGTCAAGTTAAAGTATTTAAATCCAATGGCCCACATACAAGGAACTGATATATTATATATCAGTTCAAACTGATAATAGAAAATATATATATAATTAATATTTTCAGAAGTGTTCATGAAGCATTGTTACAATAGAAAAGAGATACCACGGTACATTTTGTAAAAATATAAAACAATAAAAAATATATATATTATTATTATGATAATTATATTACCGTAGAGTCTAGACATAGGTGTTAGCAAACACCGGTACTACTCATGTACCAATTATTGGGAAAAGTCGATGAACGAGGAAGCACATGCCTAATATTCACAATATAACAAATAGTGTCTACCAGTAGAAAAATAAGATGAGAGAAAATAAACCAATCACACATAAACACAAGATATACATGGAAACCTTAAATCAGGGAAAAAACCATAGGCCGTCAGGACGACCAAGAAAAGATCCAATATGTAGTAAATTTGTACAACCACACACTCCAGGTTCTCTCTCTAATCCCCAAACCCCAAACAACATAGCCTTACCGAGCCCTCAAGCTTACATCCTAGCTCTCACCTCACAACGCTCACCGGGTCCTCCTTCGAGTACATTCCTGAATATCCTCTAGGTCTCCCCTTGAATATCACTCACGGATCTCTCTCTTGATCCCCAAATATTCCCTTAATCCCTCCCCAGATATTCTTAGGGGTCTCCCCCCGGATCCACCCATTTTCTGATGTTATAGGTGTTTCTTTGTACTCCACAATCAATAAACAAATATTACATGTATTTATACTAGAGTACTAGGGGAAGTTTAAAACCAATAACGAAACCTTCTCCTACACAAACAAGACTTCTTGATCCACGCAAAGTCCTACTCTTTTGACACTTAAGAGTTTCCTGTTCAGCACAAAGAGAAACTGATTTCCTTTTCCACGAAAGATTTCTTATTCTGCATGTTTTCCTGTTTCATGTAAATTTTACCATTATCGCGGTCTGCAGCCATCGCCATGTACTGCGGAATACCTTCTAGAAACGACCACTAAGAATACCACGATTTGCGTCTCTTGCCTCTGCTACACTCCACACCGCGCTGAACTCACTAGAATCGACCACTCCCTATGCAGCGATATGAGCATTTTGTCATGGTCACGATCTACACCGCGATTCTTCTTGGATTTCCTTTTCTAGCGAATCTCTAGGCTTCCAAATCTTCCCTAAACAAGAGCACCGATTTCCACACGTTACCCATGTCTTCAAAAAGTTTCCTTTTTAACATCAGTTAAATCACGTTTGGTTAACTTTGGGTTCACTTGGAAATACAAGCCAAAAACCTAACAATTCTCCCATTTGGTGAGAATTCCCAAGACCTTTGTCTACAGCCACGACTTTCTATATCGAGAATCACCATACCCCACCACAATATATAACACTTAGGAACAAACCCTCTAAGATTTCTTTCGACACATGTCGAAATAACTTACTAAAATTGTGGTGCAACTCCTCACTTCAAATTTTCAGAAAGTTCGTCAACCATCAACATCCTTGTCCACTACACATCTTACATCACCTTCTGACCAATGCTCATGTGCAAATTTGTGGACCCACTAGCAGCAACATATCCTTTCCATGATAGTGGAGAAACCTGTCAAAAGGATAAATGTGTCCTTGCATCACTCAATCTGGTGAAAGACTTGCTGGGTAGCACTTGGAGTGCTTTATCGGATCAGCTCCACACCACACCAGAGTCTACCGAGTTTTAGGAGTTTTTTTTTTTTTCACCTTGTATAACCCAGTTAGATCTCTATGACTTGGACTTGTCACTATAAGCCAAAACTCTCCTCCATCAAACCCCACCGAGTTTTAAACCGCTTTCAAGATGTATCCCCTTTATTGAACCCATACTAGGCAACCATTAATCATAATCCCAATACCACCAAGTCCTAAATACGATATCCCGTAAAGACTTGAAACCGCCATCGCCAACCAAGGCTCTGATACCAGTTGTTAGCAAACACTAACACTACTCATGTACCAGTTGTTGGGAAAAGTCAATGAATGCAGAAGCACATGCCTAATATTCACAATATAACAAATAACATCTACTAACAGAAAAATAAGATGGATGAAAAAAAAAAAAAAAACAATCACACATGAACACAAGATATACATGGAAACCCTAAATCAGGGAAAAAACCACAGGCCGTCATGACAACAGAGAAAAGATCCAATATGTAGTAAATTTGTACAACCACACACTCCAGGTTCTCTCTCTAATCCCCAAACCCCAAACAGCAGAACCTTACCAAGCCCCCAAGCTCACAACTTAGCTTACATCCTAGCTCTCAATTCACAACGCTCACCGGGTCCTCCTTCAAGTACATCCATGAATATCCTAGGTCTCCCCTCGAATATCACCTACGGATCTCTCTCTCGATCTCAGATATTTCCTAGATCTCTCCACAGATATTCCTAAAGGTCCTCCCCCCCCCCCCCCCCCTCCTCCCCCTCCCAAATCCACCTACTCTCTGATGTTATAGGTGTTTCTTTTTTTCTCCACACTCATTAAACAAATATTACACGTATTTATACTAAAGTACTAGGGGAAGTTTAAAACCAACAAGGAAACCTTCTCTAACAAGCACAAGACTTCCTGATCCACGCAAAGTCCTACTCTTTTACGCTCAAGGCTTTCCTATTCAACACAAAGAGAAACTCATTTCCTTTTCCACAGAAGATTTCTTGTTCCGTGCATTTTCATATTTCACACAACTTTTGCCATTACCGTAGTCTGCAGCCCGTGCCCAGTATTGCGGAATACCTTCTAGAAACGACCACTCATAATACCACGGTTTGCATCTAAAATTCCCTTAAGCAATATAGTGTAATATATACCTAGAGGGGGGTGAATAGGTATAGGCCCAAATTCTTCCAAACTTCTTTTTCACGAAACAATAATGTGCGCACTTTGTGTGTCTAACAAATGGATTGCTTCAATCAACACAATTTAGAATTCAATTCACAAGTGATATAATCAATAAAAGATATTGAAGATAATGAAATGTAAAGCGAAACTTGACACAAGTATTTTTACGTGGTAAAACCTCCTAAAAGGAAACATCCAGGGGTTAAATCCACAACCACCAGCAAGCAATTCACTATAACGAAAAGAAGATACACACTCAAGGAAATCAACACATGATATACTCCTTAAGCTATCAACTTCTAGTCTACCCTCGGGCATAGAGTAAACACACTGCCACAACTTCTTAACCGAGACAAATTACTTGTCTTTAGAAAGCTACTCCCTATCCAAGACTATCCACAAGTCTCTAGGAAGATTTTATTGCTTGGACTTACTTAGAGCCTCACACCCTTAGTCAAGACTTCCTTGCTTGTCTAACCGAAGCCTCACACTCCTAGAAAAGACTTCTTGCTCAATGTTGAAGAATCACACTCCAACAAGAGACTTCCACCTTATGCGAGACAAAATTATCTAAGTAATGCAAATGATGCAAACATAATCAAATAGAGAAAGTAGATCACACAAACCCTATGAACATGCAATTAGATAACTAGAATATGCTTTCACTACTCAATCACAAAGTTATCTAGAAATCCAAGCATGTGAATCAATAAGAACTAGATTAGAATATTCAATATCATAATCAAAAATCCAAGTTCTTAGATCATGAAACTAAATCTAGAAATCAAAAATCAAGCTCATTACACAAAACATTTCTAGAGACAATTTCATGTGAATCAAGTTTAGCTTTCAAATATGTTCAATCAAAATCACAAAAAGCTATAATTCAAAAATTAATCAAACAAGTCTAAATTTGGAATTAAAATCATTCTAAACATTTTTAATCAATTGAATAAAAAGATCCATCAAGTTGATCATAAGAAAAATGGAAAGAAGATGATTCACATACAAAAGATGAACCACGAACTGAAGATCAGATTGCTGCAAATAATCTGGATATCTTCTAACCTTGAAAATGTTTGGACTTGTTCCTCTCTTCAAGAACAATGACTTTGGTTTTTGAATCACTTAATTCGGAGTTAAAATGAAAAAGATATGACAAAAACAAAATCAGAAAAGTTGTAAGAGAGTTTACACGAGTGGATACCAAAAAAAATAGAGTTTACACGAGATTTGAAATATATAGGAAGGGAAACCAATTGGAAAAGATGAAAGGCAAAAGGGTAAAAGAGCCACAACTTCTCATGCTTCCCATGGAGGTGCGTGGCCACCACGGGGAGGCAGAGAGGTGCCTCTCCCGTGGCGGCCACGCTCGTCCACAGGAGAGAGGGTTATTGGCCCTTTGCCACTTCTCTTCTCATTTGCTCCCTTCGCTCACCTCTCACGGTCTTCAACCGTTCTCCATCCTTTAAACTCTGAATTCGAATTTGCTTTCGGATTACGAACCATAGCTCATTTACACACGAGGACAACTACAAAACTTTTACCAAAGGTTATGAATTCGACTTGATACACGACGACGAAGACTATGCATTGAAGAGAACATAAAGTAAAGTAATGTAACGTAACTTCCTCGTTTGAACTCGAAATAAAATGAGAGACTAATCGAAATGACCAGAACTCAACAAGAAAGAATATGAGTACATATTCAAGTTCAAGACAAGACAAAACAAAAAAAAAAACACAAGATCACACAAGTATGCCATTTCCTAGAGATAGTCTTAGAACATGCATTTCTACAATGTTTGTCAATATGAGACTAATGCATGTGCATACTTCAACAAGTGTGTGAATGTGTTATTCCAAATGTAGCACAACGATATAGGGACACATATGAATGCAATGTATGTGTGTGAGGTTAGCGCAACGATGCAGGGACACAAATGTATGAATTTTGTGTGTGCGCTTACGCCTTACAAGATGAAGAAGTATCTTAATACCTTAGCATCTAAGTAAGCGTTTTTCCTCTTGAAGATGATATTTGCATGAGAAGTTGTTTTTCTCCTTTGAAGTTTCTTTCACCCAAGAAACACCTAAGCAACTAACCATTACAAATAAAGAGAGTTTTGCAATGGAATCAAGCCAATACAAATCTAAAACCTTACAACGTCTCTTGCCTTTACCATGCTCCACACCACGCTGAACTCATTGGAATCAATCGCTCCCTGTGTTTCGATCTCAGCACATTGTCTTGGCCACGGTCTACACCCCGGTTCTTCATGGATTTCCTTTTTTTAGTAAATCTTTAGGCTTCCAAATCTCCCTAAAACAAGAACATCGACTTCCACAAGTTACCCATGTCTTTAGGAAATTTCCTCTTTCACATCAGTTGAGTCCCGTTTGAGTAACATTGGGTTCACTTGGAAATATAAGCCAAAAACCTAACTATAGGATATTAAATTAATATAAAAATATTTAAAAAAATAGAAACAACTCACTTGTGTAAGGAATTATGATGATCATAAGAGCACATCGGGCGGTTGCTTCTTTCTTGGGAACAACCTTGTCTCTTGGTTTTTGATCGGGCTAATATTGTGTTACATTTTAGCCCTCATTCCCATATCCTTTGGCTCATTTTCGAGCGAATTCTTATGTTTGATGGCTCAAATCTAGTTTATGCAGGCAAAACATTGTTTTATAGGTATTAGAGATCCAAGTGGAACTTTCGGGAGCAAAACGAATCAGAAGTGAAGATTTTCAAGAAAGTGTGCAAAGCTCACTGGTAAGTGCACGGGTACACATCGGTGAGGTTCAAGCCGTGAATTTTCTGGGGATTTCGAGACTAAGTTCATTGGTCAACACCAACAAAATCAATCGCAACTCATCTTGGCAAAGTTCGTTGGTCTCAACCAGCAAAACCCTAAACCTCAGAATTTCTAAGGATCTCGTCCAAACCAACAACTGGTCCATACTAGTGGGCACCCGCGAAGTTTACTCCAGAGGATCTCGCACCAAACCATCGTTGGTCCATACCAGCGAATGTCAGGCCGTGAAGTTGCCCAGATCTTGATGACATCAGCAATTCAGACCTACTTTTGGCAATCATCTAAATACCTCTTTTTTTTATTTGGAACACACGCCGACATAAACCCTCTTACATCATTTTTGACCCATTACCTCACTCTAGATCTAGGAATCATCTCCCACATATTCAAACTAATCTTACACTATTTCTTCACCAATTTTCACACCAAATACATCTCTACATCACCCTTTCCATTTCATTTTCAACCAAACACAAATACCCACTAGAGAGCAACGAATTGTAACTAGGAGATCGGATTCAAGCTTTAAAAAATTAGAATTCTCTACATAGGTTTTTTCTTATTCTTTTCTCTTAGTTCTTGTTTTGTAATTAATATGAGTAGCTAAATCACCCACTAAGGGATCGATGTGATGCACTTGTGAATGTTAGGTGTTGTTATTAAACTCCATCTTTAGTAATATATCAAGTTTGTCTTATTCTTAGTTTTAATTGTTTTCAATAATTATTTGCTTGGATTGAACACTACTCTCTTTGCTAATTATTTGGGTAATTAACTTGGTATAATCCTTACATGGTTTTCTAAAGACTCAATTGAATGACAGGATTGAAAAAGAGTACACCTCTCAAGTGAAATCCGGTCTAATAATCTCTATTCTTAAAGAAATCCTAAGTGAGTGAACAACACTATACACCCTAGGTTGGTCACTCATGAAGGATTAATAATCAACACTATATTAGACCCTTATTTGATAGATGTCCATTCATGAGATTTATTGATACACCCATTATATGCTTGTTGGATCCATCGACTCATTAGTCCTCATTCTCATACATTTATTACCATTTTCATTAAGATTTAGTTTAGTTTTAGTTAATTGCCTCATATTAATTAGTTTGCAATCATTTTTCCATCAATTCAAAGCCATGAACATTTATTTTATGCTTGTAGATAGTTTGATCTAGAGTATTAACATTAACCCAATTTTCGATCCATGTGAACGAACTTGCAAGTAAACAAAAATATTGCATCAGTTTTGTAAGAAGTAGAACTCTATCTCCTTGTCCATAGCCTCCTTGTCCATAGCCAAGGCCGAGTATAAAGTCAATGGGAGTGTATGCACACAACTCCTTTGGATGAAGCAAATGCTTACAGATTATGGCTTCGATCAAGGTACTCTAACCATTTATTGTGAAAATTTGAGTGCAATTAATATTTCTTAAAATCCTGTGTAGCACTCTAGGACAAAACATATAGATATCCGTCATCACTTTATTAGGGAGCTAGTTGAAGATAGGTCATAGTCCTTGAACATGTAGGAACAAATGATCAACTTGCGGATTTGTTTATCAGACCCTTAGATGTAACTAGGTTTAAAGGACTTAGTAGGTATATTGGGATTTTTCATATGTATTGATGCGGTAGGGTTTTGACCCCATATAGGGAGCTCAAGCAAAGAGAGTATGCTTGCATGATTTGTATATATGCAAAAAGTTGACTTATCTTATGCTCTTATATGATTGCTTGAGATTGCATGGTGAATAACATTGAATAATGATTAATTGATGTTTTTAATAATCACTTGCATAGTTTCTTAGTTTATAAATGCATATTTTCTATATTTGCTTGAGTATGCTTATCTATTTGAGGAATGTTCTACTTGATAGTACATATGATTGACCTCAAATTGTTCTCCATGCTCATGATTCTTTGATATGCATTCTTAAGCTCTATCTTGAAAATGGCTACTAGCAACATGACCTGCAGCCACTTAATGTAGGAAAAGGCTATTCATTTGAAACCGACTGTAAGTTATCAAGAGAGTTACATTTGCAAGAAAAAACAGAAATACTTGATTGTTAGGTTTAAAGGATAAAAACAAAAAAAAGTTGAAAAATTATTGATGTTTTGTTGTGATGCATTGCTAAATAAGACCTCAAAATTGTTGATTGATTATGTGTCTTGCAATGAATAAAAGATGATATATTTTTAATGTGATTAGTTCACTTTGCACACAAATGCTTGGATATATATCTTCTTATCATAATAATAGGGTTTAAATTGGTTTGACTTCATTTGGAAATCATATTGATTATTGCTTTGATTGATTTTCATGCATGAGCTTCATAGTACTTGTTTTACATGCCAAACAACTTTTACACACACTAACATTTCTTTTCTGGATAAAATTTCATTGAATCTCTTTCAATCTTTTGAGCCGCATAAAGTGTCTCTATATGATTATGCATTATGGCTTGCTTTTAGCTTTCTTTGCCGAGGCAACCCGTTGTGGTGAATTCCTTTGCCTATCTCGTGATAAAAAATGGGAGAAGTCTTGGGATTTAGGGGGAGTAGAGTAACCCAATTAGGGGAGCATGCATTCATTGCATTGCATTGTTTATGTATAACAACAGTTGTGCTTGTTGTTTTGGTAAACGTTGTTTTCTACTTATGTCTCACATGTATACTTTTCTACAAGAGATTGAAGACCTTGAAAATTTATTTTTTCTTTTGGATTGGTATCTCTTTGTAATGTAGCAAAATTTGTTGACAATAGTTTATTTTCCAATTTTTGTAAGGATTAATTTTGTCACGAAATAGTCAAATGGGGAGAATATAAGTTCTTTTTTTGTGAATGACTTATTTCTATGACAAACCATTATTGGGGTTAATGTTGTAAGGGTAGATTTAGGACATTAGACTTGATCGTGATCAAAGTACCCTCCAGCATCCCTAAAGCTTCAAGAGTAAAGAGCTACAAAGGTATATCGCTTGACTTGTGCTCTTGAAGAGAACTAGGTGCACACACATAGTACATTCATTTGTGATTTATTAATTAAGTGTGCATTCATTACTCCTTCACACTTGCACTTCATTCTTAGTCTTAAGTTTGATATAATTCGTTCCTGGTTGATTTGATCGAAAACATCCGCGCTTAACACGATGGTCCTTACTTCTCTTAGTCTTCTCTCTTTGGGAATTTTGACAGTTATGGACCGCCGTTTAGACTGTAGAATTTTCACAGTGGATTCAACAGTCTTTGGTTTGGCAGTTATGGACCATCGTTTAAACCGTAGAATATCAACAAAGGATCTGGCAGTCTCTGATTCGACTGTTATGGCCCGTCGATCTAATCATTGATTTTTCTAAGTGAATTCAACTGTTTGTGCATTTAGTGATCCTTACTCGTCGATTTGCCCGTTTCTAGGGCAAGTTTGTCAAAACGACACTGTTTTGACGAGGTGCATATAAATACACCTTTTTCTCTACTTTCTAGGTTATAACTTCAAAAACTTCAATATTTGAGTAAGAGTGAAGTTTTCAAGAGTGGTTAGTTTCCAAGAAACCTTCTTTAACACTCCAACCCCAAATCCGTGAGCATCTAAGCATTATTAAGCATAATCAAGCATAGGTACTTAGGTTTCATCACTTATTAAGTTAGAACAATCACTCCTCTTTGTTTATTGTTCTTCTTAGCTAAGAAATCTCTTTTATTGCACCTTGTTTGCAAAGTCTTCATCTTTAATAAATATTATTGAAGTCTTGAGATTTGATTGGGGTTATTTAATAGCTAACATGTTAGGTTGCATTTTTCACATCCAGCTAAGTCTACTTGTGTGTATATTTAGACATCTTGATAACTATGTTTGTTAGATTGCATTTCTATCATACTAGTTAAGCATATTGTGTGTTGTCTTACACATTATAGCATATAGGATATTGTTACATGTTCACCTAAACATTATTCTCTTCCATTGAGTCCAAGTCTTGTGGCTACATGTGGTAGTTGCACAAGTATTGTCAAGACCCACTTTTAAAGGCATGCGGGTAAAATAGTTTATGTTACAAGCCTTGAGAAAAGTGACTAGGATGTCAACTTAGTTTGTAGACAAATATTCAATTAGTGTACTTTCTTTGACTAAGTGGCTAGCGAGACTAGTCTTGTGGGTTTTTTCCATATTGAGGATTTCCCACGTAAAAATCAACTATATATTTCGCAATTTACTTGATTTTGTTGTTTGTGTTGTTTTGTGTGTTTTAATATTGACTAATCAAAAATTTGGTAATTAATCGATTAACAACCCATTTAAACCGCCCCCCCCCCCCCAGGTTGTTTTAAACGCATTAGGTTTAGTTTCAAAATTGAGTCTAGAAGTGACCTAAATCAACGATTGAGTTTAGAGGTGATACAGAATGAAAGCTCGTAAGTGATACGAAAAAAAATATTGAAGTCAGAGAAGATCCAAACAATGACCGATTAATGGAAGCCATTAGCAAAACTTACAAACGGGTCGTCGTCTACCAACACAAACATCAACTCAAATGTTTTTTTTTTTTTTTTTTGAAGTAAACTCAAATGATTTTATCGATGGAGGGTTTGTTTATGAGATCAAATGAGGCCCTGATACTATGTAATATAAATAAAATATAATTTTATTAGTGTGATGGTAATTATATTACAATAGAAACCTATTTATAGGCATAGGATTATATATTAAAATTAAAACATAAAGCAATTTGAAACAACTCAAATTTAAAGTCTAAATACAAAAGGAAACCATATAAAATATTTTATATATATGTCGATAATAATTAGGAAAAATAAATATTCAACACATTTTCGATATTTTTCCTTGATACATCTTTCAAGCTAGGTACATGTCTATGTGTATGCGTATGGCTCTTCATTTTAGCCTGGTTGAAGTCTGAATCACGTCGTCATTTCCTCTCTCTCTCTCTCTCTCTCTCTCTCTCTCTCCCTCTTCTCTCTCCTCTCTCTCTCTCTCTCATATTGATGGAGTAACCTTAGTTATTTTAACGTGTCAACATTTGAATTACATTGTCCTCTCCTCCATTGCAGTCAATGCCTTTGACATCGGCAATCCTTCTCTCTCTTTTTTATGACAAAAGATTTTTACAAAACTAGAATGGTTATTGTTAATGATAAAATTTGGCAATCTCTCCAAAGGAGGATTTTCTCATAGCCAGAAACCTCACGGACCCGCTTTGCCCGATAGGTCCAAGCCATGGATCCAGTCCAAATCTAATGAGGATCAGATCCCCACTAAAGAGTGAGCTCGAACAACGTTGAATCAAGTCCTACCTAGCAAAGCAACCCAGTTCAACCCTGCCTGAGAGGTGCACCACGTCCAAGGACCAGGTCCTTGCTAGGAGGAAACAGATGCCCTAAAGAGAAGCAAGATAGAACCACTCCATTGCCTGAACAGATAGCCACACAAGCCCTAACAGTACCTTTTAGAACCATAAGGCTCACATTGAGAATATCGGAGCCCACATTAGGGCTGATTCTAGCCCTAAGAGAAAGTCATCCTTAAGAAGAAGAAAGAAAGCAAAGGACAATGGGTGGTTGAGCAATTAATGGCCGAACAGCAAGCACTAGAAAAGAAGAATGAGATCTGACGGGTGAGGTCTAATCTAACCTGTAAGGATTCCCATATTGTGATTGGCTTATTTTGTAAACAAACCACAATTGGGGTTTCAATTGTAAGGGTAGTTTAGGTGATTTAGGATCAAGCTCAAAGGCCCTTGTTCAAGACCTCAAGGTTGATAAGCACCAAAGGTATATTCTTGTGCTTACTTGCTTTAAAGAGATCTAGTTGCATACACTCACAACTCATGCATATCTCTAATAATTGTATGTTGTGTGTTTTTATATGTGTGCATTCATGTTATTGAATATCTCTTCATGCATGTTTATTTGATTGCATCTAATTCATTGAAATTCCATGACAAGTTAGACATTAGGATGCATTCACTTCCCACACTTGCACTTCATGTATGATAGTATTAAGTGTGGTGTAATTCGTTTCCGTTTGTGTGATCGAAAACATCCGCGCTTGCACAATGGTGTGCATGTCTTAGCGTGATGGTTGACCACTTAAGAATGTCTCATTCTTCTCTTGGATATGTGTAAGTTTTGGTTTAGTTGTTTGGAGTAAAGTGTCTAGTTTCAAAATATTAGATTTCAATGTTTTAAATATTTTTCAAAACTGACCTTTGTATGGTCTTGTGACAATAACTTTTTATAGAAAGATTTAAATTCATTTTTGTAAAATTCTTGAAACACTAGACACCCATACCTTTCCAACGGTATATTATTCGTAATATTTCATAACCGTATGGATTGGTTTTGAAATCTCCAAAGTAACCATCAAAACAGGGCAACTCTGTTGTTGTCTGTTTCTGACCTTTGGTCACTCTATTGACCATAACTTTTACTACGGATATCTAAATTTCATTCCATAAATTGGAGTAGAAAGTATACTTCCATACCCTTCCAACGATATATCATACGAAAGGTTTCGATGTCATTTGGTTATGTTTTGAGGCACTTAAAGCCGATAATGATGCACTGTGGCGCCTATCCGCTGTACGTCCGCCCTACGTACAGTAGGGCACCTAATTGAATTTATTTTTGCTAGTGTTTTGCCCTACACCCACCCTACGTAGAGCGGGTGAATGGCAGCTCTCAAATCCCAATAGCAATCGCCTTTGGTTCGTCCATTTCCGCCCTACATATAGCAGCATTGAAGAACTTGCTCTTCAATTTTCCAGGTGAGGTGCCCTACACACGCCCTACGTAGGGCGTGTGTAGGGCGCCCAAGGCATATTTTTGAAAAAAAATATCAAAATGACGCAACTTCATTTTGACATCCTATATATGTGCCTCTTTCATTTTAGGTCAGTTCTAAGAGTTCCAAAAGCATATTTTTCACTTAGAAAATATTTCAAGAGAAAAATTCACAAGAACTCACCTTTAATCACTTAAAGCTAAACCTTTTTGCAACAAACTTCATATTGCATCATCTATGCTCACATAGAGTGCATCCATGCATGGTTTTGCATCATCACATATTGCTTGGTAAGATTCTCACTAACTTCATCTAATTTTAATGTCTTTCTTAACAAGTCATCTCTTTATTCACTTGTATGTTTTTAGATCATATGTTAAATACAAGATAGAGTGTGTGTGACGAATTGATTGAGTGTTGTATTGTGATAGATATCTAGGTTTTTATAATCTATGTTTATCTAAGTTTTTTGACATGTCATCTAGCCATTGATATCTAGGATTGCATTAATTGTCATCTTATCATCCTAGATAAGCATCTAAGGTTCCCTAGCCTTGTTTGTTATTTGAATATCATCATATATTCACATAGGACTTTTTATCTCTTCATTGAAAAGTAAGACTTGGGGCTAAGGTTGCTTAGGCCTCAAGCAAATTGGAATAGGATCACTTTTAAAGGCCCGCGTGGTAGAAGTGGGGGGTTATTGACCGGAGTGTTAGACGAGGTCTACATAGGTTGTAAACTTCATTTCAATTAGTGATTTCGAGTTCCGAGTGTGGCGCACTATACAGCCCGTGGTTTTTCCCAGTGGTTGGGTTTCCACGTATATATCAAATGTTATTTAAATTCCGTACCATATTACACTTGCTATATTATGTTGACTAGTTAGGAGTATTTTCATAATCTTGACCATACATGAAAATTGGGTAAAATTAATTAAAATCTATTCACCCCCCATCTAGATTAATATTAGGCATACCTTAATTTGTTTCATAACCTTCCACCATGAACGGTTAGATCCACCTCGACCTAAGCTCTAGCCAAGGTAAACTACCTCATACACTAAGGTGGTAACTGCATTCCCTTTGGCAAAAAGCATGCAAAAAGCTCATAAGCTAAGAAGAGAAAACATGGGAAGCGACGTCTGACAGGTGCAACACAACTAGCGCTGACGATGTCCCCTAGCGCACTGGATAATGAAAGTGATATGTCACACTAGCTGAGAGCATAACCAGCCAATCAAAGGAGGAAGTTGAGCCATCAAAGCACCATGTGGACCTTCTTAAAACGCATAATCAGTAGTAGGGCTTAGGTGGGATAATCATGACCCTCAAGGGAGTGTGGCACTAGCAAGCCCTCTAGAAAGGACGGTGAGGATCCGATGGAGAATTCTCGCCTATTGGGAGAATCCCTAACCTGCCACCACTAACGACACCCTATAAATACCCCAACTAAATAATAGAAAAGGGTTCACAATCTTAGACATGAAGATGAAGAAATATCACTACTAGATCATTAATTCTACTTGGCTACTTCTTTACTAGATTTCACACCAAATTCTCCCAATCTTTGATCCATAAAGAGACCAACCCTTTGTAAGCCCACTGGGGATGATATATTGATCCTACTTGGCTACTTGTTGTAAGCTCCCCAGAGCTATATTCTCACTCAATAACATGTTACCACATTATGTTTATTTATGCATGTTTCCTCTTGAATAAAAAGCTAAAACCAACCTGATTATCTCCCCCTACCAAAGATAGCAACCTTGTTGGGATAAATAGAGTCCCCAAACCAGGACCACTCGATCCAACCTGGAGAGTTAGACACTCGGACCTACCTCTCCCAGAACCTTAGTAAACAACAGGAACTTTGTACCTACCTTTCAAACCGGGTCCAATTACTGCAAGGCACCATACCCTATGGTTGACCGTTGTCTAGAAAATCCCAACTGATTTTCTTAATAACAGTTATTTATAAACTTTTCTCTATTATAAAGGTGTTTTTAAAATTTTGAAATAAAATTGTCACCAATTGTGTCAAGAGTTTGCCAGGATCAGAAGAGATCAACTACACTACAAACACACCCAACACGTACCACCCAACACTTTTCGATTTAATGGTAAAGGTAAAACTCGAATCTCAATCACAAAAATGAATGGGAAAATGAATGGGAAAATGAATGGGAAAGTGTATAACTACTTTGCTAAAAGAATCTGTTAACCACCAAAATTGGCCCAAAGAACCAAGAGAGAATTTTCCCCGATACGTCGCGACGAAACTCAAACCGGATCAGGTCACGTCTGGGTTGTCAATGTGGGATCCAGTCTTAACTCAACCAGGTCCAGCGTGACCCCCTCATTTGCCTCCTAGACCTGCTCTCCGAGGAACCCCGGTTCCAATACAATTGGGACCACCCTAGTGCCGTGGTGGTAGGATCTGGCATAGCCTCGCTACGTCCTCGGTTCTGACCACAGAAGGGCACCGGGACTCCCTCAGCGCTGCTGAGAGCAACCATCGCGGCAAAGCAATCTGGACCACCAGGCCAAACCAGATAAGGGAGGCACTTGAGCTTTTTAAGTCCTTCATTGTCACAAGATTACTCAACATCATGCAAGAACCATCTAGAACACTCACCAAAGTCACCAAGTAAACTCATGAAGGGTTGATGCAAGCCCTAGCAAAAGGGCCAACACAAATAAAGGAGGAACCCAGAAAAGAACATAAGGTAGGTGAGCATTAATTCTGCCTAGAGGAATCAAGGGCCTTAAGGGCACCGCATCAACCGGTGTCAATGGCCCGATATGGGTCCAACTTAGCCCTACAAAGGGTCAACCAATCATCACCAAATAGGGAACCAAGTTCCAGCAGACAGGGAGGATACAAAAATCACACAAGTAGAAAAGGGAAAGGGTGGAAAGAAGCACATGACAATGGCAACGTTACAGACGTTGCCACTGTCCCCCAACTGACACAAAATGTGATAGTGACTTGTGTGGTCAGCTCAAATGGCTCCGACCAGCTAGAATTAGGGAAAGCGCCATATAGCAGCCTACGAGGCACCCATGTGGACATTAGGGCATAAGTGACATCATCCCGGCCATCCACAGCGTGTGTATAGCCTATACCCAATAAGAATCAACAATGGAGATCCCTTGACAATTATCCCGCCTAAATAGAGGGCTCCTCACCTACCCACCGGACTGCCAGGTCAGCCCTAGGGCACAGTTGGAGAAATCATGACCCTTCAAGGCGCGTGCCGTGATAGGCCCAGAATAAAGGAGCGGTGAGGATTATGATAAGGGCTCCCACATAGGAGGATCTTCCCCCCTACCACATCCTAGACCCTCTATAAATACCCCCACTCTGGATGAGAAAAGGGTTGGACGCTAGAAAGACTTTGAGGAGAAAAAAGAGAGATTTTCTACTATAGAACGACTAGTTTCCGCTTGGAGACCAAGGAGAGAAATTGTGCTATTATGGAACGACTGGTTTCCGGGTTAGAAACTGTCCCTTGTGGAACCAAGATAATTGTATCCCTCCTTTCTTTTTACCAAAAATTGTAACTGTACCATGAATAATGAGAAATATCAAATTTCATTTATTCGTATAAGAATCCATGTATCATTCACCTAGTGCTTTGTGAGTTGTGACCAATCCCGGTTGCGACTGATACCAGCACTCCTGGGAACCGGTCTTGGCTAGCTTTTGGGGCAGCCAGGTCCATCTAAGGCCAAGCCCTCATTCTCACACCTCTACCCCAGTGCCTTTCACCGCTGTAGAACCGCGACTTGGTTGTCCCATACCACACATGGGCGCTTCTGACCATGGAGCACCGCTTTGTCCGGTTCAAGTGTTATCAGGAGAACGACACCCGATTTCTAGGATAACATAATCTTTTAAGAAAACACCGATTATAT
Source organism: Acer negundo (assembly GCA_035582765.1). NCBI lineage: Eukaryota > Viridiplantae > Streptophyta > Magnoliopsida > Sapindales > Sapindaceae > Acer > Acer negundo. The sequence continues at coordinate 17,334,785 of CM069239.1, read as the reverse complement.
TTTATTTTTCTTAAATAAAAAAAATTTCAATCAAATTTTAAAATTTAATGGAAAATTCTTGATAAATCTTAAAATTAATTGGAAATCAAGTGTAATATAATTATAATTTATTTGAAAAAAAAAAAACAGTTTTAATTATGTGAAAACACTTTTTAGCAACATCAACAATTCAATCAAAGACTCTGTCAAAATATATATATATATATATATATATTATAGGAAATACAACAACTAGAGTATGGATTACAGTAATTGGAACTGGATTATAATAGCCAGGATCCTGTGAGGATAGACATGCTAACAAGCACGGTCCGGAGAGCAGCTGCCACTGATAGAGTCTACCAAATTTCTACCAAATAAATATATTATTAAAGACAAGTTAAACAAATAATGCAAGCAAAAATGGGTCTACCAAATTTCTCCGTGCCCCTTTCTAAAGGGCAAAGCGGCCTTTTAAAGACATTAAACAAAGCAATGCCTCACCATTAAAATGGGACCCTAACTATATTCAACATGAGTAGAAAAATCTTATGTTGCATGGGCACACCATCTCACCGATTCATTTGTTACTTAAATCATATGATGTGATATAAATCACATCATATAAATTGGATTTGGATCGGATCTGATTTTTTTCCTAACCTTTTTAAAGTATATGATTGGTTGTTGATAAAGTAGTTGTGAAAATCAATCATATCTAAATCACCCATTCATTACAATGTTGATGTGTCATAAGATTAAGTAAGGTAAGGAAAAAGACTACATCAACAGAGGATCCAAATTCATATAAATATTTCACATAATTGAATGAAAATTGTGTATTTATACTGCGTGATATATTACGAGTGGACCGATAAATCGTAGGGTTATGCCTACCTCATTTGAGATTTTCTGAAGAAAAAATAATAATAATAAGTTTTTAGGTTTTTTTTTTTTTTTTTTTTTTTTCTCTAATCTTTTAAAAACTCATGTCTCAAGGGAACAAAAAGCACATGGTAGGGGCTTTGAGACTCCCTAGCTAGTGAACCCACATGAGCCCATCAAGGAAGGGCCCACGTCAGATATTCAAGATTCATTGATGTAAAAAAAAAAAAATAAATAAATAAAAGTGGAATCATGAAAGGTACAATCACGTGTACCAAGCACGTGTGATGGACCATAATAATGCTTCTTCATTGTTTATTATTATTATTTACTTTTTAATAAGTTTCATGTGTAGTGTGTGACTGTGTGAGGACTTCACTTGGACTTGGTTATGATTATGTTGATAGCAACTTCAACTGTTACGAGGTTTAGAGATAAGATCTCGTAGGATTTGTGCTTGTTTAATCACATGCATTTTTAGTATTTTTTTTTTTTTTTTTTTTCTTGTCTAGTTTAATGATACTCTCAAGATTTTTAATTAATTAACTTTATTTTAGATAATAATATTTTTTTTAGGCTTACAACCAAGAACTTTTGGATGATAGAAGAATTTTGGTAATACATATATATATATATATATATTTTATATCATGTATTATTTTTTTTTTAAGATTTTTGTATATCATATAAACAGTAATTTTCAAATCAACACCCCATTGTATTACTGTCAGCATATTTTAATAAAAGCTATAGAATTTAAAAAATACTTTGATAAATGCATACAGTCAAGTTAAAGCATTTAAATCCAATAGCTTTCGTTAAAAGGTGTTGATAGTAATAGAGGGGTGCTAACTTGAAAATTATTAATCATATAGGAATTACATATTGTTGATTTTTGTTTTTGATTAAATTTTATCATATTTTCTGTTAAAATGTAGTTTAGTTATAAATGGATTCAAATGATTACAAAATTTATTCAAAACACCTCTTGATATATATTTTAAAGAGAGATTTGAATTTTTTTTTTCTTTAAAAAAAAAAAAAAAAAAACAACCCCAGTTTCGAATTTAGATTATAAAAATTAAAAATAAAATAAAATAAAACCCTTCATTGTATACCAAAAACACTTTATTGTTTCAAAATTTGGATTTAAAAATAAAATTAAATTAAAACTCTAATTGTGTACCGAAAACCCTATTTGTAGAAGGATTTTCATTTACATTTGAAATTAGAATGTTGGTTTTGAAAAAGGGTTAACCCTTAGGGGTCGTTTTCGGAATCTTCAATATTTTCACTTTATAATATGGACTTATCACCACCGAGATAATTATCTGTTATTATCTTGTTATTCAAGATATATCAATTGTAAAGTTAATCCTCCATATAGCTATACATTGGCATATTATGTAAGTATTCATGAAGAATCAATAAGATTGATGAAATGCTTTCTCCCTCTTTCTCTCTCTTGCTTAGCACTTTATTGTTTGTTCTTGCTTTTATGCTTTATTTAATAACGGTAAGGAGAAGAATTCCTTTATATAACTTGTTTCTCTACTATATAGATTCAATTAATCTTATGAGTATGTTACGTGGATTTTGCCATTAATTTGGATCTTCTACATCCGAAAGTAAGATTAATATCAATGAACTTACTTATGGTTCCATTATTTTATGTAATCTCTTCTTCTAGTTTTCTTATTTATATTATACTTGAATCTTTTTCAAGGAAAATGACTATACATTTACTTAGCAACCAGAAGTTTGCAAATGTGAAAATCAGAACCAACGGTTTTTTATTCGAAAAAAATTATCAGAACCAGAAGTTCTTGATTCGGAAAAAAAAAAAAAAAAAAACCAGAAGCTCTAAATTAAAAAAAAAAAAAAAAAAAATCAGAACCATAAGTTCTTGATTGAAAATAAAAACTAAAAGTTCTGTATTCCAACTTAATCATGACCCGAAGTTTCGTATTCCAATTTTAATCAGGGTCCAAAGTATATTCTAATTTAATAAGAGCCTAAAGTTCTATATTCCAATTTAATTAGGACCAGAAGTTCCGTATTACAATTTTAATCAGGACCCGAAGCTCTGTATTCTAATTTAATAAGAACCTAAAGTTTTGGATTCCAATTTAATTAATCAAAACCTGAAGTTCTTGATTATAATATAATCAATCAGAACTTGAAATTCTAGATTCCAATTCCATCGGAATCCAAAGTTCTGTATTACAAGTAAATCAGAACCTGAAGTTCTAGATACATATGGATCCCAATTTTAATCAAAACCCAAAGTTCTACAAGTATAGTTATTGATCCAATGTTTTGAAAATTAATTGAATCCTGAAGTTCTATATTTCAATTATCCAAGCCATTCATGTAGTATGGTATTACTTAATAACGATCAGTTATATACGCATAGTAAACCGTTGACTTATTTGGTGCATATTAAAAAAAGTATATATCCTGGATAATTAATTTTTATTTTAAATTTAAAATATAATAATACTAACTATCTTTATAATTACAAATCTTGTATACTAATATCATGATTTTAGAAATCATTAAATTGATTAATTTCATTTAAACAGTAAAATTTTGTATTTGTTGTAAAATATTAAGAATAAACAATAAAATAATAACATAATAACATAAACACAAAATAAGAGTAGAGAGAAAATGGTAGTCCAAAAGAGAATGTGAATATTTATTCCTTCAAGTATACTCTTACATCCATAATGGTAAGGGCTCCTTTATATATATAAATAAATATATATATATATATATAATGGTAAGGGCTCCTTTATATAGTCTCACAAGTCATAACCACAAAATACATTAAGTATACATAATTCAAAACATTATGAACCATAAAGTGGATCATGATGATGGAGCTAATTGGAAAGAAATAAGGATGAAAGTTACTTCTCATTGAAGGACATTCATTCATAAATATAATTGCAGAATATTTACCACACTACCCCTTGAATTAATGTCCATCAATTATACAATGAATATGCATCGTTAAAACCTTTGCTAATAAAAACCCAATGGGGAAAAAATTAGTAGAGGAAAAAAAATGTAGAGCAATATGTTATTTTTACTCATATTGTAAAAAATGAGGTAAAGGCTCACGGTTATAATTTATAGTATAGGATCATCATCATATTTTTTCATAATATGTAGAGCAATATGTGATCTCAAATTCTATATTACCAATATAATTGATTTACATTTCATAATTCATGTGCCTCTTCAAGGGTTATTGGAATTTCTTTAATGTCTAGTGCACATACCTCTTTATACAATTATTTCTTCCAAAAAAATATAATTTATCTATTTTGGTACACGTGTCTCTATTGGGACAATTGAGATCTTTCTATTTTCTAATTCAAGAGTCTTATATGGGGGATTAACATTTATATATGTATCTTCATGATTTTGTTTTTCTCTTGTGAGACTAACTCTTCAGGAGCCTTTGATGATAATGATTTATTTATCACTCGAATATTATTTTCACTATGATTATGATATTTCAAATTCCACTTCTAAGGAACCTTATCACTTGAACTAAATTGTCTTTCACTAACAGATGAGTTTTGCTGTCATTTCATAAATTGTTCTACATGAACAACTACCCGGGTTTGTATATTGTCAAAATGTAATTTTATTATTTTCTTCAAATCATCCGAAAAATTATTTGCAAACTATGTCATTCACAAGATGATGCATGTAATGTAATTTCATGTCATTTATCGATTTATGACAATTCTCCACCTAATTATGAGAAAATTAAATTTTTATTCTTCAATAAAATCTTTTGCATCATCGTAATTTTCTACATGATCTCGTTTATTCTGTCATATTGTATTTTAAGTACTATCGTATATCGTCTTATGTCTTTCAGAGATATTCAATAACGAAAATAATTTTTATTTAGGAAATGGATATCCATATAAAAAAATATTTAGAACAAAAATAATAAACTAGAAATAGTAATTTGTAGTTTGTTGGATGGCTCAGTCGTAACAAGAATTTATTCTTTGTAATCACGTATGATGATTATTATCTTTGGGTATAAAGCTTTCAAATTTAGAAATCGAAACAACATAGTTAGAGATCCATGTTGATAACGTGTTGTAAAACGATTAAGAATAAACAATAAAATAAATAACATAATAACAAACACAAAATAAGAGTAAAGAGAAAATGGTAGTCTAAAAGAGAATGTGAATCTTTATTCCTTCAAGTATATTCTTACATCTATAAAATACAATGGTAAAGGCTCACAAGTCATAACCACAAAATATATTAAGTGTACATAAATCAAAACATTGTGAACCTTAAAGTGGATCATGATGATGGAGCTAATAGGAAGATTTAAGAGCATCTCCCACACAAACTCTATCTCTATCAGGTGGATTTTGAGGCCCTAAGGGATAAAAATAAAAAAATAAAAAAATAAAAAAAATAAAAAAAAAATAGGCCCTAATTTCTTATATATAATAAAATCAAAATTAAAAAATTAACGATATAACCTGATTAGAAATATCTAACTAGATTCAAAAGATTACAATTAAAAATTTTCTTTTTGTAATATAATATCTTAAGTAATAAGACAAACAACAACAATTAGTACAAAGTAATCATATTAAAATTAATCATTTGATTTATCATGTAATTAGAAAAAATTAAAACATAAATTACATTCTTAAATTTGAATTTATATACTTTTTAAATGTTAGGATTTCTTTTTAGAGATAATTTAAATAAAGATTTAAAGAATATTGCAGAGATGTAAGTGATATAACTCTTAAGCTTTAAGAGATGAACAAAAAAAAAAGTAACTTGTAAACTTTAAGAGATAAACAAATTATGCCAACAGGGGCGTAGCTCAACTGGTAGATGGACGAACTTAGGGCTTAGGCAAATGACTTACAGGTCAGCGGCTCGAATCCTATCAATGTCGAAAGCTTTCAAAAAAAAAAAAAATACACTATCCTGAATTAATAGATATTGTCAAAATAATAATAATAATAATAATAATAAATTACATCAAAAAGAGAGTTGTAGTTGTATTTGAATCGTCGTAGATAAATGAGAATAATTTGTATTTTTTATACATAATTTTTAAATAGTAAAATATTTTTGGTGAGAAGTTTAAGGGTTTTGTTAATTATAATGATGCTTGAAAAGTGGATATTATAAATAAATGAGGCTCCTAATTTTTTGCCTTTTTTGAGGCTCTAAGCACATGCCTTACTTGCTTATACCTTTAACCAACACTGATCTCTATCTCTAAAATAGAGTTCCAAAAGAGAATATTTCCCCCAGATTCCATCTCTAAAAAAATTTTCACTCCAACCACACTCTCTATCATTATCTCTATCTATATCTCTATCCCTATTTCTATTTATATATTTAAATAACCTGTATTTTCATTATTATTTTTTACTTTCTTTAATAAATTATTGTTCAACTAAATTTTAACAAATATTATTGTTAATAAAATTTGTAATTTTTTTTTACTTTTTGTAAAAATATAATGTTTTATTAGTACATGAATTTATAATAACTAATTTTTAGTTTCTAATGATTTTTAATTAATTTTCTCAACCTACTTATTTCCTTTCTAACATTTTTCAACTAATTTTCCCAACCAACTTATTTCTTTTCTATCTTTTTCAATCAAAATTTTTATAATCCAATTTTTTTCACCAAAATTTCTTACATGTTTTATTTGTTACCTAATTTTCTCTATCAAACTTTTTCAATCAAATTTTTATCATCGAATTTTTAGAGAAAATTATAACAAATAAAATGAATAATAATAACATAAAGGCTTTTTACAGGGTTTGGTTGGTCAATGAGCAACCTTTTATTTTTTAAATTACAACCGTTGACGATGATTTTTGGATCGTTAAAAATTATCAACACGTCAATGATAACACATAAGCAGATCGAAGCTTTAACTAGTTTAGGGTTAAATAATCAAAGCCTCTTCTCCACGTGGATGCAATACGATCTGTTTGTATTTCAAAATAGTAATATATAAAAGTAGGAAATAAAGAATAAATCAAACACAACATATGTTTTACATGGTAAAACCCCAAGGCGGGGAAACATCCACGGTGCCGGTGACGATAAGAAGAGATGTACTATGAATAGAATGATTACACACTCAATCTTTCCTTCCCTCGACTAGTTGTTATGCTTTTTTACACATAGGTGGATAGATAGATCGATCGATCAGTATATCCCTTTAATATAATGAGATTATGGGTCTATTTATATGTGCATAGAACGATAATCCTTGTTGTACAAGTAAGGAAAGGTGGTGGTGTTTAATTAGAACTTGTTACTTATTGAAGTCGTATTTAACTCCTTTCCTGTTTCAAAGATTTTACGCATTGAATTAGATCCCTCGCTAGATTCTAGTTGAGTAGAACATTTAGGACTTATTTCCTTATTAGTGTGCAATCTTTTAGAATAGCAGAGTTATTGTTTGATCTGGACTCTCTGATATGTAGGAGGAAATAGTAATATTTCCTTATTGAAATGTGGTCCTAGATTTCTTGTTTGAGTAAGATTTTTCCTCTTCGTAATTGAGTCGAAGTTGAACTTGTGTTATTGTCTTAACTGAGCATCTCTTAGCCGACCATTTCCCAACCTAACCATGTCCTTTTTCCCTATCGGTTTTGCTACTCTATCGGGTTTAGACCTATCTTGGTTGATCGGTTGTTTTACCCAACCAGGCTTATTTTGCCCAATCAGTTCACTATACCTGATCAAATCTATTTTACCTGATCGGTTGTTCTATCCGACCAGATCTACATCATTAAGACCTTGTCCTTGCCAAACGGTTCATCTGACCGCTCATTAATCACTAGCAACTATTTTTTTTCTCTGATGACGTTGTTTGCCATATATTATGGATTATCCACTATCTTTGCTGACATATTATGCTACCGAAAAATCCCTATAACAACAACTACTAATTAACAACGATAACCATAATCTAGTTGAGAATTAAAATCGGATTATTTATACAAAATCTCAACAAAAAACAAAAAAATGAAAAAATGAAAATGAGGAAAGCATAATAGAAGACTTGAACATGAGAAGAAACCGAAACACCAAATAATAAAGTATGGTAAGAATGAGTAAATAAAAAATTATTAATTAATTTTCAATATTGGACTCATTTTAAAGATCTAGATGAGACATTTCTAATGATATAATTTTTATGTTAATAAATTTATAAATTAAATTTTATTATACATTAATTGAACAAAATGAAAAATGTAAAAGGATATAAATGAAATATAAAATGTTGGAAAGTAAGTTTAGATTATGAGATTTGATACTCCAAATTTAGAGTAGAAATATTGAAAACTCTAAATTTTGTTCTTGGAAATAGAAATTTGGAGTATGGTGAGAGCTAAAGGTGTCAGAAGGGTTGGGCCGGCCCATACCCGTTGCAGGCTTTACCCGTTTCCATATAAGCCCACCCAACCCAGCTCGGTATATTGACGGCCCGGGCTTGGTCCGAGCCCGGGTAAGAGGTCGGACTTGAACATATATATTAGGCCTGTCGGCCTTGAGGTCTAAGAGTAAGGGTTGGATTGGGCTTATAGTCTAAAGCCCCGTCAGATAAGGTGAGTATTGCCACCTAAAAAAATTCTTTATAGCCATTTTTAAATAAAATTACTTATTACTAAATATTATAAACTAGATGAGGACATTATTATTCAATTAAAACAAAAAAAAAAACAAAAACAAAATGTAACCTCATAGAATGGTGTGACATTATTTTTCTTGGGTGTTCATTGCTCAAGAATAATAAAATGTATTGAAGCTCAAGAATGATCTCACAAAAAATTTTACTAATTTAGATATTTAGATTGTAATGGGTTGAGTAATGCAAATGATTGGTAGATTTCATGGGTGCCAACCTAGTTATGATGCATTGAAGCTATGTGATGCAATTCTCCTTTTATTTCTAGTTTATTTTTATGATTTAAAATATATTTTTTTGGTGGGCTGGCCCGCAAGGCCTCTACCTACCCGGGTCCCAAATGGGCTTGGGCCTTACGCCGGGCAGGGCTCATAAATATGCATGAGGGTCAGGCTGCCATTATGGACAATTTACCGGTTGGCCCTGGCTCGCCCTGTTTAACACCTTTAGTGTGAGCAATCGATACTCTATTTTAAAATGCAGTGGGAGATGCTCTAAGGATGAAAGTTACTTCCCATCGAAGCTTCGAAGGACATTCATTCATAAATATAATTGCATTACAACATTATTATTATTATTATTATTTAGAGAGAGAGAGAATGGTACGTGTAAGTTGTAAAGGGAAAATAAACTGGGTTTTAGCTGACATCCCAACCAAAACATCACCGACCTTAGATTGGAGCCTTGGAGGTCACAAGTTCATGATTTGAAACACCAAACCAATTGGGACACATCATTCACATGCTATATATGCCGATATGGAATCAAATATTATTGATATTTATGTACTTTTAAAATTAATTTATCCATTGAACCATTTTTTGAAATAAAAATATTAAAACTTTACACACGGCACTATGTTTTGGTGGCCTAGAGTCTCTCTAAGACTCTCGCCACCACAGTTCGAATCATGGCCTAGGTGTGTATAAGAAGATTTTTCCACCATATGTGTTGGTCTTGTCCCATTTTAGTGTGGGTGTGCTCTCCCCTTTGTGGGAGCTACGTTTTTTTACCGTGCTTATAGAGCCTCCATCTCGCTGATTCTGGTTGTTGTTGATGTAATCAAAAAAAAAAAATATATATATATATATATTAAAAAAAAAATTCTTTTTAAATCCGACTCCAATCAGCCAAGAGATTCTATATTCTAAAAATAATTAACATTATAATTTTTATGTGATAACTAGTTTCACATGTGAGCGAAAACCATTTCGCTTATTATTATTATTTTTATATATATCACATATAGCAGAGGCGACTCGAACTGTGGCATTTTTAATTGGGATGATTTGTTATGTATATGAGTTTGTTTTTTTTGTCTGAAGACTGAACAGTCCTTAATTTTACTGAAAACTGAATAGTGACTGAAACTTGAATCGGAATGACATATTTGTTTTTATTTTTTATTTTTATCACCTTTGAATAGAATATCAACTTGTTTTTTAAAAATATAAAATGGTTTCAAAACAAGTAATTTGATATTTATACCATTGTTACTATTAATTGTTCTATATTTTCATTGTATATGATACAAACAATTAAATAAAAATAAATTAACAAATCTTAAACCATTTTTATGTAATAATTATTATACATTATTCATGATTATGATATGATAACTAATTGGTTTTTTTTTTTTAAAGGATAAATGATGATTTTAAAAAAATATATATATAATCGAAGGTTCAACGATGGTGTTGAAATATACAATGTGGGAAGAAAATATACTAAATGCAATATAGCAATTTGGTATTAAGTTAAAAGTTAGAATTTTTTATATTTTTTTTTAAGTTGTTTTTTGTTATTTTTTAAGTTGTTTGACAACTTAAAAAATAAATAAAACAACTTAATAATTTCAATTCAGATCAATTAAGTTTTAAACGTAAAAAAAACAAACAACTATAGTTGAATTGAATTTGATTCACTTAAAGCCTAAAGGTTTGGTAGGTTTAGTTTTCATTTAATTAAAAGAAAAAAACAGATGAGGTTGCAAATATTTGTTAAAATTTACTAGAAAGAGCTCATGAAACATATCAAAAATATTTCAACTTTAATAGTTTAAGCAAGGATTTATTTATTATTATTATTATTTTTAAAAAAGAGTTCAATTAATATGGCAAACCATCATTGTTTAGGTTATTGAGGAACCAACTAGGTTCACTAAAATCATCATTAAATTGAAAATATTGTTTTAATGCGTATTTTAAAGACCCATAATGATGGATTATCCAAAGGAAAAGATGAAGTTAACTTGATGATAGTTGGTTAGGGAGAGAAGATAATTAAAGCTTAATTGCCTTTTGTTAGTGTTGTCTAATCAAAATTTGCATGTGCATGTTTGTCATCTAAATTTGGGGTAATACACCCAAATAGACAAATAGTTCAACAAAATCAATAGGATTATTAATTTAATAATGTCGTATGTTTTAATCATACCATCAGCCTTCATACAAGTGCACAACAACACATCTAAACATATATAAAAGGCTAAAAAAAATAAAATTAAATCAATAGTAAAATTAAATATATACTAATTGATTAAGTGGTAAAATGATGTCAGTCTAATTGTAGTTACCATTCATCAACTTTCAAATGAGATGACAAAAGTTGAGGTAATCTTGACGCTAAGTCTCCCATACCTACATATTAATATTGTAGGTTTAAGTCTTATATCTAAAAGAAAAAAAAAATCTAAAAGAAAAGAAATAAATCTTAATTCTATTCCATCTCTTCCCATCAACAAAAAGTACCTTTTTTTTTATCTTTTATTGCGAAATTAAATTAACTATTTAGAATACAATTATAGTAGATAAAAGAGATCATAAAGAATATTTCCTATTATAGGGATAACTATTCAAGTCTTTACTGTGGGTTAGATTCATATTTTTCTCACCTAAACTCTAAATTATTTAGTGGTAAAAGCGATCGCATGTTCGAGTTGTATACTATTTTAGTATACCTTTTAAATTTATCATATAATATATATTTTTTAACTATTACGTAAATTCTAAGTTTAGGGAAGGGGGATACTACTTAAAACTACAATATATTATGTAGGTATGAAAAGCCTCTCATCTCATCCCTAAATATATCAATTTAATGTTAGATTTTGGTACTTTCAATGAAATTATATAATTTATTTTTAGTTGAAACCAAATAAATTGTTTATGGCTTTTTGGAAGAGAGATGGAAAACTATAAAATCATAACAATAATAATAAGGGACGAATACATTGACCTCCTCTAGTTTAACATAGATGCAATTAGAGACAAAGTATGTGTTTATCTATTGAAACCTCTCATATTCTTAAAATTAAACTAATAAAAAAACCAAATTACCTTTAGATATTAAAATTTAAAATGAAGATAATCATTTTATTGAAAAAAAAATGAAATTAATTAAAGATAATCCGTTCAATGGAATAAAATTTTAAAAATAATTTTAAAATAGAAAAATAAAAAAATATTTTTAAAGTTGTAAATTATCTTTATTTTAAAATTTAACTTTTTTTTTACTACTTTATAAAGTAAATAAGAAAGAGATCTCAAATTTTTTTACTGTTTTTTAAATTAATAATAATGAATTATTTCTAAATTATTTATAAAAAAAAATTACTTTTTTTTTTATAAATTTTTTTAAAATTTTAATAATTAAGTATAATTTAGTCTTTTTATTAATTTAATTTTCAAAATAGGAATGATTAAGTAAATATAATAAATAAATAAATAAAAATAGCCATCGAATGAGAATAGAGGTCTTCGAGAAATATCTCGTTGGATCGGAAGATGACACATCAAAAGAGTAGGTCCCACAAACAATCTAGGAGGGACTGAGGGACCACACTGTTTAAATATGGAATTGCCAGGTCATACGGCGCGTACCATGTACGCTTCAGTTACGAGGTACACGATGCACATTCGCTCTAATCCGCATTTTTATGGTTCAGTGCCAGCCTGTCCTTTGCTGTTTCATTTGACTCGCCTCCTTAGCGCGTATACGAAATGTGCTGGTACAGATAGAAGAATTTCCAAAGGAGATGAAAAAGTTGGGGAAAAAATGAATTTGATTCTGGATCTCTAATCTATTAAAGTGAATACTAAAAAAAAAAAAAAAAAAAAAAAAAGAACGCAAGGGCCCTATGCCTAGTGGGGGGAATGGCTCTCGCCACCAAGGTTCGAATCCTAGCATTGGGTGCGTTCTCCCCTTTATGTGTGGGTCTTGTCCTACCTTAATGTGGGTGCGTTCTCCCCTTTATGGGAGTTACGTTTCCGGGCTGTGTTTAGAGAGTCCACATCTCACTGGTCCCAGTTATTGTTTGTAATAAAAATAAAATAAAATAAAAAGAAGAAAAGAAAAATTCAATGAATCAGGACATTTCAATTTTAGTTGATGTACAATTTGGATTTAAATGGAAAAAAAAAAAAAAAAAAAAACAAAGGCTATGGGTTATGGTCATGTACGGATGTACCTCATTGGTCCCAAACTTTTATAAGAAATTAAAAGAATATTATAAACTTGTATATAAAAATCTTTCTTAATTACATGGTTTGACCTCTTCAATGAATCTTTCGTAAAAGCCTCTCTCATAAAATTCTAAATTCCTCCAACAACAAAAAATTTACTCCAATTTATTAATTTATTTTTTAAAGTACAATATTATATAAATTTAGAGGATTTTTTTTTTTTTCAAATACAATATTACATAAATTTCTTTTAGTATAATTGTAAACGTTTGATCATAATTTAAAGTTTTAATAAATGATATCATATATATGATCTATTGATTCGGGATTTTAGAAGACAGTATGTCCATTTGTACGCTATTGATAAACGTTAGATCAAACGAGTATTCGAATCCATATTAAATTTGAATGATATATATTTTATTATACATCATTGTTGTCATTTAAAATTTAAAATTAACTAAATGAAATTGATTGTATATACAGTATGTTGATCCTAGATTCATTTGAACTATTGGAATATCTAAGTACTAATAAACCTTCAGCCATAAGAGGATTTGAATCCTTCTTCAACTTTAAATTAAATGATCTTATATATGAAATCCTTATTAAACTTTAAATGATCTTATAATACACGATTATTATCATTAATGTACGATTTTGTTAGAGGATTTGAGTCCTTGTTAAACTTCAAATGATTTTGTTATACACGGTCATTGTCATTGATGGGTATATATTTCTTATTTTGTGTTCTTTTCATTAAAGGTTACTGAAAAATAACACTCTCAACTTTTGAGTTAAAGAAAAGTTAAAGAAAAGAGCTCTGTTAGGGTTTGCTTCACGTTAACTGCATAGGTGCCTAGGGTTTGGTCTGCTCGTTGCTGATCCGGCGACCAGCGCCATTTTCGGTCTCCCTTGCCCGACGTTTTGGTCCCGCTATCCTTCATGGTTCGGGGTTGCTGCTGCTGTGGTTCTAGGCCTTGGCCGCTTCTATTCTAGGTTTCACATGCAATCTATTCCTGGTTCTTAGCCGTGGGCTTCCTAGTTCTTGACCGATGCTGTTCTGGCGTCCTGGTGTTCTCGTGCTACTGCTGCTGTCGTCCTTTTTTGTCGCCGATGTGGTCTTCTTGTTTTGGTCCCTTGTTGTTGCGCTTGTGGTTTGTCTTTAGAGTTTAATTGCAGCTAATTTCCTCCTCCATTCCATTGGTTTGCAGCAGTTTCGTCGACTATTTTTCTACTTTCTTCTTCTTTGTTTCACCTTATTTGGGCTGCTTTGTTGTTGTTGCTAGCTATCTCTTTTTTCTTTGATGCTTTTTTAATTTTTTCTTACTTGTTTTCTGCTACTGGTTCGTTTGCCTTTTTGTGTTTCAATCCATGGTTTCTCTATCAATGCATGGCCTCATGGAGGATCCCATAGTTTTAGAAGCTACTTTGTGCTCCTCCTGGCCCACTTCTGTTCCTATTTATGGTGAGGGGTCTATTTCTAGTAATGGTGGGCTCAGGTTAGGTAATGTGTTGCCTTTTACTCCTGTTTTGTGTGATATTTTGGTTAGTGTTGGAGGTTCATTTTAGGGCCCTGTTTTGAATTATAATCATGTATCTATGGGTGGTAAGTCCTATGTAGATCTTTTGAAGTCTCCTTATGATTTTACTCAGCCATTCCCTATGACTGTTGCGCCTATGAAAAGGGAGGTTATGTGTCTTTTCAGATTGATCCGATAGTTTACCAATCGAGGCTTGATTTATGCAAGAATGCTCTCATTGGGCATGTGGTTCTTTCTAGTGGTAAGCGTCCTTGGAAGCTTGTGACCTTAAGGCTAAACTAAGTAAGCTTTTGATGATTTCAGCTGATTGAAGACTTATATTTTTAGGGAGATGGTATTTCCATATTATTTTGAAGTCTCCTAGAGACAAGAACCAGGTTTGGGGTTTGGGCTTTATTAATCTGAAGCCAGGGGTTCTTCGCCTTCAGCATTAGGTTCTGAATTTTAATCCCTCTCTGCTGAACTCCACTAATGTGCATGTTTGGGTTAGGTTTTATGATTTGTCTTGAGAATACTGGCATCCGAAGATCATTTTTGATTTGGCCAGATGTATTGGAGTTCCGTTGAGAATGGATAAAGCTACTATTGATGGTGATTTTGGTCATTTTGCTAGGATTTTAGTGGATGTTGACATGTCTGTATTGCTTCCATCATCGGTCTTTCAAGAGAAGAGAGAGTTCATAGCTTTTTCATTTCAATTGAGTAAGAAAACTTGACGTCTTTTTGTTCCGTCTGCTATTCTATTGGATATCTGGCTAGTTCTTGTCGTCAGAATAATCCTAAGGTTCCTGTTACTAGTGCGGGAAAATCTCCTCAGCCAATGGCCGAGGTTTCATTGAGGAACCATTTTTTCAGTCAATTCACCATTGGTATTCTAAGATGGTATATCGTCCGATAAATAAGTTGGTCCAAGAGGTCCCGATATCTAATGTTTTTTGCTATTTCTCAAGATTTGGGGTCTGTTGATGCAGTGTTAGTCCATCATTTAGCTTCTTCGAGTCTTTCTTTAGCTTCAGTTCTGTCTTCTTCATGTATCTCTTATTCAGGACCTTCTTCCACTATTGTGGGCTTGATTCTAGTTCCTTTACCAGACGTTCCTAATGTTCAGCAAGTCTATAACGTCTCGCCATGTGGGGTTTTTCCTCCTCCCTCTATTGTAGTTTCTTCGGGTGGTCTTATTATGGAACATTTATCTTTAGGTGATCCCAGTCAGTCTATTGAGCGGCTTTTTTAGCAACATGGGATCAACTCTTCTCGGGTCTTGCGATCTGAGCCTTTTTTGACGGACTCTCATGCTGAGCTTGGTTTTGTTATTGACGCTCCTTGGCCTAATCAAGTGGAAGCTGAGGTTTTGGATCCTAATGATGTTATTTAGAGGAACGCAATGATCAAATGTAGATTTAAGTCATACAGGTCTGAGTTTCGGACTCCTTCCAGCAGTCCCCATAATTAGTATCTTTTATTGGAATTGCTGTGGTATTGGAAAAAACTCTTCGAAACGAGTTCTCAGAGATCTATGTTGTTCTCATCGACCTTCCTTGGTTTACATTTCAGCCCATAGTAGCTCTTGATTCGATTTTTGCTAGTTTTTCATCTTCTCTTGGTCTTCATTTGGTGGGTATGAATGATAGGGGTGGACTGATTCTGTCTATTTGGGTATTTGCTTGTGATTCTATTATAAATACTCAAATAGTTTTGTGTCATGATCAACATTTGATCATCTCCATTTCCATTGGCTCTCGGACTCATTGGTACTCTTTTGCTTATGCCAGTATCTCTACCTCGGTTCGCCAGAGCTTTGGTGTTCTCTTAGAGAGATGGCCGGTTCTTTTTCTTTTTCTTAGTTGGTGGTTGGTGATTTCAATGCAGTCTTGGGTGCTCATGAGCGTTTGGGGTCTCTCTCTCCTGCTAGGGGTTCTTGTGCGGACTTTAAATCAATGATTGAGGATTTCAATCTGATTAGTGTTCATTCTCAAGGTGCTCATTTTACCTGGATTAGGGGTCGTTCTAGTCGCACTAGAGTTGAGCGGAGATAGGACAGGACTTTGGTTTCTGAGGGTTGCACTTCCTATTGGCATGATATCTCCTATGTGGCTCTCCCCTGTTGGTTTTCTGATCATTGTCCACTTTGGATTAGATTAGCTGAGCCTCAGGTTTCATCATCTTAGTCATTTTGTTTTCAAAGTATGTGGGTGGATCATCTTAATTTCATAAACCTGGTTCGTAAGGTTTGGGGCATTCCTTGTTTTGCTCGTCCTCCTCAGGTAGTTATTGGTAAACTTAAGAATCTAAAGAAAGCTCTCAAGTCTTGAAATTGGGAGGTTTTCAGTGATCTCAATGCCAACATCTCTAGGAAATCTGCTGAGCTTCGTTCGGTTCAGAACCAAATGTCTGATTTAGGTTTTTCTAATAAGCTTTTTCTAACTCAGTCACACACTTATCATGATCTTGATGTGCTTTTATATAGGTAGGAGTGTTTCTTTCGTGATAGATCCCAAGTGAAATGGTTGTAGGATAAGGATCGTAATTCATCTTTTTTCCATTTTTCAATCAAGCGAAAGCAGTGTTGGAGTGTTTTGTCTTCACTCTCAATTGATGGTGTTATTTCGGATGATGAGTCTGTTATTAGAGATCACATTGTCAGATTTTATGAGGATCTATTATCTTCTAATTCAGCTTAAATTGAGCAGGATCTCTCTATTGTGGACGATATTGTTCCCTTTTTAGTTTCTAATGAGGAGAATTTGCTTCTGGTTTTTATTCCCCTTTGCCGATGTTATTCATGATGAGGTTTTTGCCATAGATGCTCTTTCGACACTTGGACCTGATGGCTTCTCAAGTCGTATCTTTCAACGTTGTTAGGAGATTATGGGTAAAGATGCAATTCTTGCAATTCATAATTTTTTCCATTCTGGTGTGGCTGCCCCAAGTTTAAACTCAAATTTTATAACTTTTCTTCCAAAGATAAGGGATTCAATCACAGTTGATCAGTTTCGTCATACTGTAATAGTAGGGTATGGAGGTTGTTTAATCAAGAACAATCCCTTCTTCCACCATTCTTAATCCCACCATTTTTCCTCTCCAATCTCATCAACAAAAAGTCTAGATTACTTCACCCAAATCACTCATCTCTTCCCATCTTCTCCACACCTCTTTCGTCACTACCCATTAGACATCCGCCCTCTAGACATATCCTCATCCACCACTCTTTGCATAAAGATCAACAAGGAATCTCAAGGAAGGATCAAGCTTACAAGAGAGACCCAATGATGATTTCTCTACATTTTACTTCCATTCTTTGTTTGTGATTATGTGTAATTAAACCCCCATTCTAGGGGGATGATTTGAGAAACTTTTGGACAATGAGTATTTGTTAAAGCTTTGAATACTATATTTACACAATTATAGTTTTATTTACTTTTTAATTAGATATTGCTCTTATGTGATTGATTATGTTATTGGCATACTTGTTGATTGCAATATGTTGTAAGATTTACTTGTGATAAAATTGGCTGAGTTATTGACACACTTAATTGATTGTAGCACATAGTGAATAGGATAGGTTGTTGGAGGGTATATCAACCGCAATTGCCTAGGCCTTTGATCGTCACTAACCGATCCCACCATGATCCCCTCTCCTTAATCAGTTAGGTATTTTGGTGGGAAGTTGTTTAGGTTTCATAATAACGGCCTAAACACACTTCCGAATAAGATCGGTCATTGATTGTGTGGATCGTTTATTAATGAAGCCATGTATGAATTGCTCAAGGTCAATTAACTTCTCTATCATTTCCCTAAACTTCCACTTAATTGTTTGAATCCATTTTCTTATCTATGTTGTTGGTATTGGATTCCTATCTCCATTCATATTCTCATTATATTCTTGTCATTTACTTTACATGCATTGTTTAATGGTTTCTCAAACCATACACTATCCAACTTACAATGATTTAGTTTCTTGCACATTAGTTAGATTAATCTTGCACAATGATTTATCTAACTTAGATCAGATAGCAAATCGATTAATCTAACCTAATCCATGTGGAACGAATCCTTAGCTTGCCACTTTACTAGTTTTCAAAACTTAAAGCACATTGCGTAGGAATTTCTTTATAAACATCTTTTGAATTTGCAATTTGGTAATGACATAAAAAGCGAGTATCAGGATGCAGATTGATCATTTTCCATTTTCTTACCTGGGGGTTCCTCTGTTTCGGGGCAAGCCTAGGAATCCTTTTTTGATGCCCATTGCGGATAAGATTATGTCTAAATTTGCCAAGTGGAAGGGTAAGTCTCTTTCTATGGAGAGGGCTACTTTGATTCATTCGGTGATTATTAGCTCTTTTGTTCACTCATTTATAATTTATAAGTGGTCGGTTTCCTTAATTCATATGGTTACTAAGAAGATCATAAATTTCTTATGGACTGGTTCTTATGAGGAATCAAAGTTGGTCCGTGTTAATTGGAAACGTTGTTGTAGACCTTATGCTCTTGGTGGGCTTAGTATGAAGGATCTTGCCTTATTGAATGATTCATTACTTCGGAAGCTTACTTAGAAGTTTATAACTTCGAATTGTTTTGCTTTCATTTTTTTACGTGAGTTGTATATTTAGCAGTTGTAGAAACCTCAGAAAGGCTACATCACCTTTTCCATCTGGACTTCTTTTAAGGCTAGTTATGTTGAGCTCATTAAGGATGGTATCTAGCTCATCGTGAAAGACTCCTAGAGAGATTTTTGGCATGATAACTGGCTTGGGTGCCCATTGTGTATCTTCTTGGAATTCCTAATTTCGTGGTCACACATCTTCAAGCTAGGGTTTCTGACTACATTTAGGATGGTAGATATGTCTTGTAAGATCGCTTTCATGCTAGATTCCCGGATCTCTGTTTTCGAATTGAGAAAATTGTTATTTCTCCAGTGACTGATTATTTGATGTGGCCACATTTGATGGACGGTATGGTTTCTTATAGGGCGGCTTATTCTAGGATGTTTCAAGATATCCTTCAAGTCCCATGGTGGAGGGACGTCTGGTCTCGCTATATCCCTCCTTCCCACTCACTCCTGACTTGGCGCCTTCTTCTTAATAGATTACCCACCGAAGATCGTTTGTGTAGGTCCGGTTTTCATTTAGCTTCTAGGTGTAGTGTTTGTGGTACTAGCTCAAAGTCAGTGGTTCATCTTTTTCTGAAGTGCCCTCTTGCTGCTACTCTTTAGAGGCGGTTTTTTCTACTTTTCAAATGCATGTCTTTGCTGATACTTAGTGTTCTTTTTTCTATCAGGCCATGTTTGTTTCTTTTAGTGATCATATTAGGATTTTGTGAAAAGCTGTTATTTATGCAGGGGTTTGGAGTGTGTGGTATTCCAGTAGCCAGTGGATTTTTTTAATGGGAAATCTGTTTATTTCAGGGCTGATTTATTTCTTATTTGGCTATTTGTTTATGATACAAACAGTTTGGGGATAGGCTGTATGCGTAACTGTGTTGATGATCAGTTGATTCTCCGTCGGTTTGGCCTAAGTGTTCATCTTGGTAAGGCTCCGGTTATCAGGAGTGCCGTCTGGCCGCCCCCTGCTCCGAGGTGGATCAAGGTTAATACAGATGGTGCTACTTTGGGTTCGCTTGGTGCGAGGGGTTGTGGGGATGTTTTTCGGACTTGCAGATCTTTTGTTAAGGCCTATTTTGCAATCCCCCTTGGTCAGGTCTTTGCTTTTGAGGCTGAGTTCATTGTGGCTTCTTTAGCAATCAATTACGCATGGAAATTGGGTTGGCATAAGATCTGGCTCGAGAGTGACTCTTCTTATGTTGTTCAGCTTCCTTCTGTTAGGTCTGATCAGGTTACCTGGCGTGTTCGTCAAGCTTAGCATCATTGTATTTATCAGATCTCACATATGGAATTCCAGGTTTCTCATATTTTCAGGGAAGTTAATCAGGTGGCGGATGCTCTTTCTAAGTATGCTTTGGGCATACCTTTTGATTTATGGTGGTCTTCCACTCCTTCATTCTGTTCTTTAATGACTGTATGGGTAGAGAATCTTTCATGTTTTTCTAACTTTGTTTTTCTTGTTTGGCCTACGTGCCTCTGGGTTTTTTTAGGGTTGTGTCCTCTGTTTTCTGATGTTTTGCGGATTCTTTTGTTTCTTTTTTCCCTTTATATATATATATAAATATATATATATATATATATATATTCATGGATACTATATAAGGGTTTTTCAGCATATGATCGATTGTGATGCTTTTCCCTTTAGGTCAGTATTTCATAAAAATAAAAAAATTAAAATTAAAATTAAAATTAAAGGTTATTTATAAACTTAATATTCATGAAAATTAAAACTCATGTCAATATTAAATTTTTTTTTTTTTTTTTTGGTGCTCTATCTGGCATGTGGCATCATTGAGCCACGGTTGTTTTTTTTTTTTTTTAATCTGATAAAAAGTAAAGTTATAATATCAAAACACTAGCAAAAATATGTTTTATATATAAATATATTGTATATATATATATATATTGATAATAAATATGTTATATTTATCATAGTATTTTTACCATGGATACAAATCCAAATATTAAAAAATCTGAATATTTTATCACATATTTAAATCTTTTGCCACATAGGATCCTCGATAACAAGGTTTTCACAATGGTTGTAACTTGTAACATGTGATAATTGTTTTAGCCACAACAATATTTGCAACAATACGCTTTTACTGTGGATTACAATATATTTTCTTGGCAATAAAAGATCATTTTTTTTAGTGAGAACTATTAGAGAAAAAGTAGCTTTCAAAGTGCAATAATATAGTCATGCATGCTTAGATCCTAACTAAAAAAGACCAAACAACTTTTTGGTGATATAAAATCCAACCTATATATGTACTCTCTAGGGGCTCTAGAGTTTGTGGAAACATTTTTAAATGAGATCACAAATGCCCTTCCTTTTCTTCAATCTCTTTTTGCCATTGTAAGATCATTGAGGCATTGATTTGACACCATTTACATCCACCAATTTCAACACTATGGCAATATTAATTCAGTACTTGATCACTAGTAGGAATTTATAGAACGAGAATGTTTGTTACAAATGTATATCTAAATTTCCATCAATGGTTGCTTAATAGTCAAGGCATTTAAAGTAAAATTTGGTGCTTTAACGTTTCCTAGTCTCAACTCTAATACTATATTTGGTAGAAGGGAGAGAGTAGGAGGGAAAGATGAATTAATAAGGAAAGAGAGTTGGAGGGATGAAGAGAATAACATCTATCGTTCATGTTGTTTGGTAAGTTAGGAATGATGGAAGATAAGTGTTTGTTCCTCTGTTTAGTATTGAAAAGAGAGTTGAATTAATGAATTGATATATAATTGTAAATTTACTATATTGATGGGCCATGAGTAGGGATGATAAAATAACCCGTGGGTATTGGGCTCTATGAGGACCTACACTTACGAGGTGGGGATGAGGCGGGGATGAGGATAGATAGTAAAATTCGCAATGGGTATGGGACGGGATGAGTTTTATAATCCCCGCCCTGCCCAACTTAAAATATAATTTTTATTTTTTTATTATTTAGGCTTTTTTTTTCTTTTAATGTTATGTTTACAAATTATTGAATTTATTTGTTTAATTGTGAGATTTATGTTTATTTTTAATGTTGATGAGATGCTTTTCAATAATTTTTTGAAATTATTTCATATTCATTAGGGTTTTATATGGGGATGGGGTTTCAAAACATAAATGGGGCAGGGTGCAGGGAGGGTCAGCTCGCCCCTACCCCCCCTATTGCCATCCCTAGCCATGAAGGAGTTGAAGTCTCTCCTCCCTCTCATCCGTCCCATAAGTGAATGATGCATTTTGGTGGGCCCTAGGGGAGTTCAAATCCCTCATCTTCTCCTCTCCTCGTCTCTCTAACCAAATAATGGATTGGAGCTCTCCTCCCAGCCCTCTCTCTCCAAACCCTTCCCTCCCTTCATCTCTCCTTCCTTCCAAACAAAGCTTAACTCTTTCATTTAATAACTTAAAATGGGATATTAGGTTTGTGAAACATGAAGAATCGGCCAAAGAAAAAGACCGCGGTGCCAACTGTGGAAGTTTACAAAGATTTTGACGCAGTGTAGACCGCGACTAGATGAAGGAGACATATACCATGGTGTTCTGAGTAGTACTTCATAGAGGATTACTGATGTACAAGGCATAAGCTGTAGACCGCAGTGATAATGATTTTAACGTGAATCAGGAAATCTTGCACGTGAAGAAAAGTATTTCCTTGTGGAATTTGGCTTCTACAATGCTCTGATATAAATACTAAAATGTTTCCTTATGTTTAGGATATAAATACTAAAATGTTTCCTTATGTTTAAAGGTGTGTAGAAATTAGCAAAAGAGGTTGAGAGTAACTTGTAGAGAGAGACATAGAGATTGTAATCAAACTCTGATAATGGATTTGAGTGTGGGTGCGCTCCGTGGATACAGGCTTACGCTAAACTACGTAAAATTTCTTGTGTGCTCTTTTATTCTTCTTTGCTTTATTATTATCTACGTGCGATTTAGGTTTGCATATTATTATGTTTGTAGATTTTCTACAACAGCTGGCATCAAAACCCAGGTTCGACGAATCTAGGGTTTTATGTAAATCTAGGGTTTCTTGAGGAAAATCGATTTTGTTATGGAGATGAGATAAGAAAAGGAGTCGTACAAGGTTGAGAAGTTCGATAGTGCAAATTTCAGTTTCTAAATGATACAGGTGGATGACTTATACCTGTCGTTAGTATAGAATCTGAAGGACGTGTTCGACATAGAGTGGTTGGTCCAACGAATGCCAAAGGGCATGACCAGCACAAAGTGGATGGTCTTGGACTGCTAAGCACTTGGAACGATTTGACTCAGTTTGTCAAAATCTGTTGCCTCCAACATCAAGGATCAATAGATAGCGGCTGATCTCATAAAGACTTTATCAAGTTTATATGAGAAACCTTTTGTAGTAAGGAACGTCCATCTGATTAAGAAGTTAGTAAATATGAAGATGTCAGAAAATCAGAGTTTTAAGGATCACCTGAACCAGTTCAATGAGATAACAGATAGGTTAAACTCGGTCTCCATTGTATTCGATAATGAGGTGTTAGGTGGCATAATTCTCACTCGGATGCCGAAGAGTTGGAGGGCAACATGTCAATCGATTGCCAACTCGTTCGAAAAAGAAAAGTTGAACTTCCAACAGGTGTCAAACATGATCATGATCGAGGAGATCAGGATGCTTGAAGATGGATAAAGGGGCATCATCTTCAACACTGAATATGGAAGGTAAAGAAGGCAGAAATAAAAATCGAAATAAAAATCAATGGGGAAGATCAAAGTCAATAGGAAGATCTAAGTCCAGAAATCGTAAAGGAAATAATTCAGGTAATCAGCAGCAAAGTAAGAAAGATATCGAGAGTTGGAATTGTGGTAAGATGGGACACTACTTGAGTGAATGTAGGTCTTCCAAGAAAGGCGATGGCAAAAGCAATGTGAACAGTGTTTCAAAGGAGTTAGATGATTGCCTCATCTGTTCCTTGGAAAGTAAGACAGAGTTCTGGATGCTGGACTTATGGGCGTCATTCCATGTTATCTCACACGAAATTCTTTGAGAACTACGTCTCCGAAGATTTGGGTGAGGTGTATCTTGGTGAAGATCAAACGTGCGACATTACTGGGAATGGAAATGTGAGGATCAAGCTGAATGGGTCAGTTTAGAAGCTATAAAACATGAGGCACGTACCGGACTTAAGGAAAAATTTAATCTCTATAGGACAGATAGCATTAGATGGTTATGTGATGACTTTCATAAGGATAAGTGAAAGATCTTGAAGGGAGCTATGACAATCACCCAAGGAAATAAGAATGGGTCTCTTTACAAGACTATTGATGGGTATAATTCAATCACAGTGGTGAAAAGTAAAAAGGATCTTAATTTTTGGTACTAGAGATTGTGTCTACATTCGAGAGGGAAGCTATCAGGGTTGAAATCTGTTGAAATGGATTTATGTGAGAGTTGTACTTTGGGGAAGCAGAAAAGAGTGAGTTTCAAGTAGACCGAAAGAGTACCAACAAAGGAGAAGCTAGAACTAGTGCACACTGTCATTTGGGGTCCAGTTTCAGTCTCATCAACCGGGGGTAAATAGTAATTCGTCACATTCATCGACGACCATTCCAGAAAGGTTTGGGTTTACTTCTTGAGACAAAAGTATGAGGTTTTGAAGCTTTCAAGAAGTGAAAGCTATGGTTGAGAATGAGACAGGGTTGAAGATCAAGAAGCTGCGTTCAGACAATGGTGAAGAACATAAAGACAACTAGTTCAAGGAGCTATGCTACCGATGAGATTAAGCTCATAAGGACGGTGTTGGGGATACCATAGTAGAATGGTATAGTGGAACAAATGAACATAACATTGACTGAGAGAGCCAAAAGCATGCGTCTGCAATTAGGGTTGCCAAAATAGTTCTAGACAAAGGCAGTCAATACAATAGCATACTTGATCAATAGAGGGCTATCAAAACCTTTATACCTCATGATACCAAAAGAAATTTGAACTGGGAAAAAGGTAAAACTTTCTCACTTGAAAGTATTTGGTTATGTTTCTTACATACATGCTAGTGATCATGCTATGAGCAAATTGGACGCCAAGTCTGTAAAGTGTACCTTGGTGGGTTGGACTTATGATGAAGACGAGTTTGGGTATAAACTCTGAAAGCAGTGAAGTGGATCCCAAGATACATACAAGGTACGACAGATAAGTGTCTAACTTTCAAAATAGATGAGATCAAGCTGGAAGGTTATGTGGATTCCAATTTTGCTAGAGAGGTGGTTCATAGGAGGAGCACCATAGGATAAGTGTTCACAATGGGAAGTACCACTATTTTTTGGGTTTCTCAATTGCAGAAGATAGTGATGATATCTACAACTGAAGCGGGACATGTGGCTGTGACAAAAGTTAGTAGAGAGCTGATATAGTTACAGGGGTTGTTAGTAGAGTTGGGATTAAAACAAGTGATGAATGTGTTGCATAGTGATAATCAGATTGTAACACACTTGGGCAAGAATTCAACATTACATTCTAAGACCAAGCATATATGACAGTGATACCACTTCCTTTGGTCATTAATCGATGGGGTGTTAAAGCTAAATCACAGGAAGCAAGAATCTGACTAACATGTTAACCAAGCCAGTCACGACGGAGAAACTGGAGCTCTGCACAACTTCAATGGGTCTTCAAGGTTGAAGACAGAGGGGAATGAGTGCACCATAAAATATCCACTAGTCATTGGAGGAGGAAGAATGCATACTCGAGTTTCAGGCTTCAAATGGGAGATTTTTGGGTTTGTGAAGCCTGAAGAATTGGTCAAAGAAGAAGACCGCGGTGTTTTGAGCAGTACTTCACAGAGGATTACTACGGCATAGGGTGCGGGCTATAGACCGCGGCCCAGACCGCAGTGACGATGATTTAGACATGAATCAGGAAATCTTGCGTGTGAATAAAAGCGTTTCCTTGTTGGATTTGGCTACCTTAATGCTCTGACATAAATACTAAGGTTTCTCTATGTTTAGGAGTGTGTAAAAAATAGCAAGAAAGGTTGAGAGCAACTTGTAGAGAAACTAAGAGATTGCAATCAAACTCTGATAGTGGATTTGAGTGAATGTACGTTCTATGGACGTAGGCTTATACTGAACCACGTAAAAAAATTTGGATCCTCTTTTATTCTTCTTTGCTTTTTTATTATATGCGTATGATTTAGGTTTGCGTATTGTTTTTGTTTGCAGAATTTCTACAAGTGAAGTGATATAGGCAAAAAAAAAAAAAATCAAATCAAATCCAAGTTACACTTAATTAACAATACACTAATGCTAGACCACCCAAAAAATTAGCCCAAATTTCAACTCAAATGATGTGGCAAGTGGTTTTTTCATTAACCACATCATCCCGTGTTTTATGTGGTGATGACAACTCATTTACCATATCATTTGGGTTGAAATTTGAACTAAATTTTTGGATGGTCTAGCATTACTCTTAACAATAACTCTTACGCATTAACAATATCTTTAAAAGATGAGGTGAAATGAGACAAAGAGAATATCTAAATTGAGAGCTATTAATAAAATATAATATTTATTTTTAAAAAGTATATGTACAAAGCTTAAAGACAAAAATATACCTAATAAATACTTTTGAATATTTTTTCACAGAAATAAGTTATTTAAAAATCAAAAATGCTTTTATAAAAAATAGTTTTAAGAGTTAATACTTTTGTGGTAAAATATTACATATAATTAGTTTTATATATATATATATTTATATACGAAAATTTTCAAGTCAGTGTGTCCTAATATAACTCCATTAGTGCGTTAGATGTGAACCATTAGATTTACATGTTTTGACTCAAAGTGTATGTACTTGTCAAAACTTCTCCATAATCTATGGCCCACATGTAATGCACTAATGAAGTTATATCAGGACGCACCGAGGAGAAAAGGACTATATATATAAAAAAGCAATCTAAGTGGCAGTTGATCATGTCATTGTTCATAAAATTGTTGAAGAACACCGACCAATAACAAACATGCTGGTGCTTCTTCTAATTCAAACATCCTAATTATTTTGATTAACATTTTAATAAAATTTGAAAAGTAATTAATATTTGCCCAATATTATGCATATATAATTGTTCGTAGACATTTTTTTTTAATATATAAATCGGATTGACCTGGAGAGAAAAAGCATCACATACGACCATATGCTGAAAAACTCTCAAGCAGAACCATATATATATATATATATATATATACAAAAGAAACAAAAGGAAGAACAGTAGAGGGAAAAGAAAATCAAAGGCAGAGGGGCATGCATGCTCTAAAACATTATTCTAAATATGCAAGCATACCTCAACTAAAGGCAAAGAAATATGAACTAAACTAATTAACCAATCTATCTAGACCAGTGGATATCAAACAACACTGTTAGAGATAATCATTAGATAGAGATGATATTCTTTAAATCCTTCCCTTCTACATCAACCTAAACGGCTCAATTGGCAACAAGGCTTAATTCTGCTTAGGTCGCAGAAGTCGTAGAATCAGAACGAATCTTAGTCTAAGTTATAGCCTACAAGGAGAGGAATATCCAATCTCACTAAAGGGGTGGAAGAGTAAGCAGCAAAGCGAAGTTTAGCCCGAGGCTTGGAAAGTGGAATCTGCAATCCGACATTGGGCCCTGACACAACCATGACAAAAGCCGA
Source organism: Acer negundo (assembly GCA_035582765.1). Taxonomy (NCBI): domain Eukaryota; kingdom Viridiplantae; phylum Streptophyta; class Magnoliopsida; order Sapindales; family Sapindaceae; genus Acer; species Acer negundo. The sequence continues at coordinate 17,306,918 of CM069239.1, read as the reverse complement.
AGAAGAGGTAATATCAGTCAAACCTCGCTGAGTAGAATGGACTGCAGTGGTGACAGTAATCTCAGAAATATAACTCATCTCCTCAACCAGCACAAAAAAAAAATAAATAAAAAAACAGTACGGGACCTAGAACCATCAATCAAAACCCTCTAGTCAATCAAACCCTGCTGATCAATTGGATCCTGCAGAGGAGAAGTGACAGCAGTAGCTGTAGGAAAATCCAAAGTAACCTGCACCAATGAGCTAACTGATCTAGAAATAGTTCCATCAATCAAAACCTGATGGTCTTTCAAGTCTCGCTGGTCAATCGGATCTGTTCTAAGAATAGAACTCGTCCACTCAACCGGCATATAATCCATAGAAGAATGAACTACAACCGAATCTTGAACAAAAATATTTAGGTCAGGAAGAGAGCTCGTCATATCAACTTTAGGACGATATTATTGCCTAACCTTTGAGTGACTGCAAGATTGCCGTGAAGGTTCCCACTTTTTGTGATTAGAATTATCCAGATGTGGTCTATTCCAAAGACAATTGGCAAGTGTATGCCTAATAGAGCTGAACGAATTACAAAAATCAGGCAAATTCTCATAACGAACAAAAATAAATAAACAAACACCATCTCATTCGAGCATAAGAGAATCGACAAGTTGGAAGAAAGGCCCAGATCTACAAGTACCCTAGTGTAATTACCCAAGTCTTCTTCAAGGGTTGCCTTGTCAATTTTTAGTGGCACTCCTATACCCTGAGCAATGTCAGTCAAATTTTGGGGGTGTCAATATTCCTAACCAAGTTTGTAAAAACGAACCCAAACTTGTGAATTTGTTGCCTTTTGCTTATAAGGATTAAAATTAGGTTGTCATTGCTGCAATCTTAGAATTCCTGACTTCAACATAATCGAGCCAAAAGACCAAACTTTCTCTTTATCATGAACATTATAAAGCAACATGTTATAATATCCTCTATCCAAAGATATCAGTCGTCATGGCGAAGAGATCAACCAAAGTTACTATAGTTTCAATTTCAAATCGTGGATTTACCTAGGAGTATCCCCTTTAAATAAATAATTCGACCAATTACAGTTGATTTGCACATTGCAACATGTTCCAAGTATATCGATTCATTAATACGAACAGCCACAAATTCTCTTTTTTTCAGTTGGCATGTTGGGAGAAGAGTGCATGGGAGAGGGGATTGAATGAGATGATTTTGTGAGCTCATCTACAAAGGAATGCTCCATCGGCAAATCATAGACGTTGGAAGCAGCTGCAATGGATGTTGGCGGAAGCGAATCAATCGGCATTGCAACAGATTGCTGCATCATGATACCAGGGGAACTCAAGGCAAGCGACGGTGTACACATCAAACTATTTAATTAAATAATTTATTTATGATTATACCATTTGATTAATTTACAACAATTGTTTGGTAGATGCACCTTGTCGATCCTTTAAAAAATCTTTAATTTATTATTATTATGACTAAAATTATTAAATTTAAATAATTTATTTTATTTTATCAAAAAAACTCATTTATTTTATTTTTCATGATTTTACATAAGCCGTCCATATCTCGATTATAGGTATGATTTAATTTTTATATGGTGTATTTAAATTTTTCGAACAATTACACATGGTGTATAGTTAGTTAGATAGTGATTTTATTATATTGTATGATTATATTATTAATCTTCGATTGATCGTTTATATATTTTAAAAGGATAATTATTGAAGTTGATAACATCATTTAGTATAGTTTAACGTTAAAAGTCACATAACAAAAGTATATGTATATGAAATCGAACAACGTCCCAGATTTTTTGAATGAAATTTTCTTTTGAAAACTTTTGTGATTATAAAATATTAAAGGCTCCTTTTGTTTTCATATTGAATCTCAAAATTCATATTAAAAATTGAAACCTCAAAAAATCAGAAAAACAAATAAAAAATAAATTTGACTTTCTTATTAAGAAAATATAGTTCTAATAAAAGAAAACAAAATTAAAATAACAAAAATACAAATTTAAGGATCAAACCGATAAAAACGATATAGATATATATATATATATATATATATATATATAAAAGAACAAAACAAAGAATTTTATTAATATGGTCAACTTTTATTTGAATTACCTAGGATCCTTGCTTTGGACATTTGATTCTACAACGAATACACTTTTTATTTATATATGTATAAATATATATATATATATATATATATATATATACGGAAATTTTCCTATGAGGATGTCCTGATAGAATTATATAAGGACATTGAATGTGAGCCACTCGTTTTACATACTTTAACTTGGTATGTATGCACTTATCAAATCACTTTTATAAATGAGTGACTCGTATTCAATATCCTGATAAAGTTATATAAAGATGCCCTGATAGAAACGGGACCGTATATATAATATATATATAGAGTAATTTTTCAATGAGGACTTTTTACAATACACACTTTAAACACCATTGATGAAATTGTATGGAATATATTAAATCTTGATTTGATTTTTTGTATGAATGATGAAAACATTGAAATACATTTATAGGAAAAAAATTAAAGAAAAAAATCAAGTGCAAGAACTAATTTCTTTTCCGATTTTTTTTGAAGATAAAAACATTTTAAAATAGGAAAATATAAGAAAAAATAGTTTTCAAATCCAAAAAATTTCCAAATTTTACCAAATGTGTATTTTAATTTTCTTAGGATGCATACAAAAAATCTCATCAAAACATTTGATTATATACAATTTCATCACAAGGTACTTAAAGTGTGCATCGTAAAAGTCCTTAATGAAAAATTACTATATATATATATATATAAATGTTCAAGTTAGTGTGCACTGATATAACTTCATCAGTGCATTGAATGTGGACCATTAGATTTACATATTTTGACTCAAAGTGTATGCACTTGTCAAAGTTTCTCCATAATCAGTGGTCCACATGTATTGATACTGCTGTGAATGAGACCATATATATAGAGAGATTTTCTATTATCAGTTCGTCCTGACAATAAATATATCAAGACGAAAGATGTGGACCACTAGATTTACATAATTTGACTCAAAGTGTATGTACTTGTCAAAACTTCTCTATAATCTATGGCCACATTCTTCATCCTAATATATTTATTGTCATGACAAACTGACAATAAAAAGACTGTATTTATATAAATATATATTTCATTATAAAACCATTAAACTATAAAAATATATAGTTTTATATATATAAATACAATTTAAAAGTCATTTTCAAACCATCAAAGAGAAACAATTTAACACATCACTAAATTTATTTATTTTTAAAATTAAAAAAAAAAAAAAAACACCATTTCTTCCTTATGTTTTAATCAAAATAAACAAAAGAAAAAAAAATTAAAGGAATTAAATTTAAGGATTAAATTATCTGTTAAAAAAAATGTTTCAATTTATATCTAACCAATCAAATCGAATCATATCAACTTCTATCATTTATATTTAATTATATATATATATATATTTTTAAGCGTGTATATATAATCTAATTTGATTGGTCGGATACAAATTTTGACGCTTTTTTAGCTGTTAATTTGAATCTCAATCTAATTATTTGAAGAGAGAAAGCAGTACAAAGGCAATTGCATGAGCATCAGAGCTGATCCGAAAACGGCCTTCAAGGTGGGCGTGGGCCCCAGGTGGAGAGAAGTTGAAGGGTGAGACACGTGTAACGATCACATGGTTGTCATTGTGGTGGACCCCCCCTAGGTTTCGCAGTGCGTACAGGTACTTTGCAGTAGTAACAGCTCATGATAAGGCTCTCTCTCTTCACACAAGAGGAGAGGGTGTGGGGCCCTTTACACGTGTAAGGATCACGTGGTGCTGCTTTTGTCTGTGTCAGTTTCAGTTTCGGGGCCTTTTTTGCCTTCTGTTTATCTCTCTATCGGTTACTGTTCTGGTGGGTCGTGGTTTTCCTGGTACCCTTAATTAAAATTGATGGGACCCACCATATATTTATATTATTTATTTTGTGGGGATTACAAGGCAAAATGCCGTTACTTAACGCCGTTACGCTGTTACGGCCGCTTTTAAATATGGTGTTTTGACGGATCGTAGGGGCTGATGTTGACGGCGAGGTCGATTTGTCAATTGGTCTCCCTTCACGTAGGGTTGGTCTGACATTTTTTATTAATGATTTATCACACGCGCTACCTTCCAAGAAGATTAGAACATTTAACAGAAGAAAAAAAAAAAAAAAAACCTAAACATTTAGAACATTTTATAAGGTAATTTTAAATGAATAATATTTGGATATTGAGTTAGTATTTAAAATACCGACCCCATCAATAGTAGTATAGCATGTGGTTTTCTTTTTTTTATTTTATGTATTTATTTTATAAATTGGGTCACGTGCTACATTCTTATTAGTAGGGTCAGTATTTTAGATATTGACTACCTAAGCATTATTCATTTTTAAATAGGGGGATTTATAATTTCAATAATGTTAAATATCCCGAATACAATCCCACCATTTTCATCTTAACACATATGGCAGCTGAGAAGTCATTTAATGGGTGAACACATGTTAATTAGTATTTATCTTTCTTACCCATGTATGTATTTACTCATCAATTAATGTATGTCCACTCAACAAGTGACACATTAGCTGCCACATGTGTTGTGATAGAAATTATGGGATTACATGTGTGATGTATAGCATTTCTGTTATAATTTACTCCCTAAGTTATTGAGAAGGATCAAACGTAACTTTGTAGTTTTGGTCAAATTGGTCCTTATATTTGTAAAAATAGCACCTTTTTTTTTTTTTTTTTTTAATTTCATTTCATTTTTTTAATCTGTTAGGATTTAGGGTGATCAGCATATTTAAGTTATTTATTTATTTAAATTTTATTAAGTTTTTTTTTAATTATTATTTCTCTTCTTTTTTATTTCTTTTTTAAATTCTATTTTATTTTTTTCTAATTTATTTCAACATTTGATTAGAGGGATAAATGGGTCATTTTAACTAATGTAAGGACTGATTTTATGAAAAATGGAAAGATAAGTAAAAAAAACTAATGTTTTTCAATTATTTAGTGATTAAATTGTAAATCCCCTTTTAAATAGTACCTTATCCAGGTAAAAAGAGTAAGGTATGCTTATAAATATTTATAATTTTTATTTTGAAATATTTCAATAATTTGAGAAGAGGGATAGACTCGAACCCACAGCCCCGGGGAGGGGATTTACCATTAGAGTTAGACCATGCATATCTTGCCCAAGTATTAATAATTTATTAAAAATACTTTTGTAATTATAGAAGATGTTAATATTTTTTTTTTCTTAAAAAATTAGAATGAAAATAAACTTATTTTTTTGGATTTTTTTTTTCTATTATTTTATAGATTCAATCCAATATGTATTTTCTTCGTTCTTTCTTATAATTTATAAATTAAAAATCAGATAAAAACATTATTTTTGTTTACAATATGTAAGAAAATATATATTTATAATGGATGTTGAAAATATTATTAGTAAGAATATAATAAAAATATAATGGATGTTGAAAATATTATTAGTAAATGTTTAAACTGTATAAACTTAAAATTTTAACTTATATTCGTAACATTAGCATTTATCAATCCATCTATTTTTTTCAAAATCCAAGATTGTAATTTTCATTATGTTTTTTTCAATATTTAATTGATAAATAATAGGTAGATGCATATTGAAATCACAATTTAAAGTTAGTTTAATATAACCTGTATTAAAAATATATATATTATGAACCAAAAATACTTGCATGAAATCCACAGGGGGGCAGATTTATGGGTCCTCTATAAAATCAAATCAAAAAATTTACTTAGGAACTGTTTTTTTTTTTTTTTTTTTTTTTCACTATAAGACTTATTATCTCTTATATCTTAAATTAAGATAAAAATTATTTTGTTATAATTATCAAAAGATATTGAGAGGTTATAAATCATAAAAGTTAAAATTTTTATATTTGTAATAAGTTATCTAAAATGAAAAATAAATATAAAATAATATATTAATTTATAAGACTTATTTATATATCTAACAAATTAAAATCTTATAAAACTTTAGATAAAAAAAAACAAACAACCCTTCACTCTTTAACTTGATGCAACGAACATAGACATCCACATCCACATCCACAGTTTGCCATTTATGAAGAGGAAGGCAATAATCAAGTAAAGAATCCAATTTTCCATATTTGATCTTGTCAAGTTTGGGACATTGATGGCTTAATATTTCATAATTTTAGGGTAGCCTTAATCAATAGGATACCCCTAATTATGTATACATGGGAAATCAATCCCGGAAAATCTTCTTGTATAAGCCAATCTAAGGAGCTATGTTCATTAAATTCTTTGAATTTGCTTCTTTTCTAATTAATACTTTGTGATTTCCTTATTCGAATCTCAACACTTCAAGATGTGAAAAGAAATTTTAGTTTTGTCCAAAAAAAAAAAAAAAAAAAGAAAGAAAGAAGAAGCTATTTTAGTTATTTATAAAGACATAATATTTCTCAAGTTGGTTTAACCCCCAAAAAAAATATAAATTAAAAACATTATTGTTAATGTTAATAAAATGATTTAATTTACGGTAAACACATATTAATTTTAACAGTATTTTAAAATTTAACAATATTATACATACTAATTTTAAATACATCTGAAAACATAATTAACGGTATATATATAATTTGAAAATCTAACTAGTTGCTCTGTTAATTAATAATGACCAAGATATATTAAACGTACATAAATATTTAAAACATCGTCTCAACTATTACCATGCAAAACAAGCCCTAATGACACTCGTTAAACATTATCTACATTTGGAAACCATAAATTGCACCCTAAAACACAAACCTAATAACAAAAGCTTAACCCTAGGCTAGCAATTACCATGATAAGTTGAGCATTGGAGTGTAGCCTAAAAGAGTTTTGATAAAGTATTAAGTGAGCAAATCCTATTCTTTAAGTTTAATTAAAAAAATAAGCAATAAAAAGTTATTACCATATACAATAAAAAGTAAATAAATGGAATGGCTCAAATAGAAATACAGCAGTGAGCAGTGGCCTTTTATCTCTTGCAATTTGTAAATACAAATTTGTTTATTTATTTTTCGCATCTTTATCTGTTTGAGCTGTAGTTGTTGTTGCAGCTGCTTCTCTCTCTCTCTCTCCCTTAAGATAGTAAGATGGTTCATTGAAAATCGCGCCCCATCACGAGCGTTTCTTCGTCTCTGAATTATTATTATTATTAATTTTCTCTTTTCTGATCTTGAAGTGGCAGTACAAGTGAGTGAAAAACCAAGCAAAAAACTGAAAAAAATTGAAAAACCCCGATCCCCAATGACCAGATTCTTTTATTTTTCTCTGGCTTCCATCCATAGCCCCCATAGCCAAAGCCAATCTCTCTGTTTCTTTTGAGCTCAGACCCCCCGAAATTCAAAACATGAAGAGAGAACACCACCAAATCGATCCAGCCTCTGGCGGAGCAAGCACTGGTAAGGGAAAGGTGTGGGAGGAGTCGGCGGTGGCAGCCGACGGAGCCATGGACGAGCTATTGGCCGTTCTAGGTTACAAGGTTCGGTCGTCAGACATGGCAGAGGTGGCTCAAAAGCTTGAACAGCTAGAAGAAGCGATGGGAAGTTTTCAAGAAGATGGTTTCTCGCATCTGGCATCAGAAACCGTCCATTACGATCCTTCCAATTTGTCCACGTGGCTCGAATCCATGCTCTCCGAGTTCAACCCGGATCCAGCCCCGACTCCGTCGTCGTTGGATCACGATTCCATCGATTTCTCCAGTCATCATCATCAATCTTGTCCGTCCGATTACGATCTCAAAGCCATCCCCGGTAAGGCCTTGTATAATAGCTCTTCCTCCTCCTCCTCCTCCTCCAGAGACCAAAAACGCTTCAAAACCGACATTTACCCAGTTGAGTCAACTCGCTCAGTTGTCCTAGCCGACTCACAGGAGAACGGAATCCGACTCGTTCATGCTTTGATGGCCTGTGCGGAGGCCGTACAACAAAACAACCTGAGCTTATCACAAGCCTTCGTCAAGCAGATTCGGTTCTTGGCCAGATCTCAAGTCGGCGCCATGGGAAAAGTCGCCACCTTCTTCGCTGAAGCACTCGCTCGTCGAATTTACGGACTCTACCCTCAGAACCCCATCGACCACAACTTCACAGATCTCCTCCAGAGTCACTTCTATGAGACTTGTCCTTACTTGAAATTCGCGCACTTCACTGCAAATCAAGCTATTCTAGAGGCCTTTGAAGGGAAAAAACGTGTTCACGTTATCGATTTCTCGATGCATCAGGGTATGCAGTGGCCGGCTCTAATGCAGGCCTTGGCTCTCCGTCCAGGAGGGCCACCGGCGTTTCGACTCACCGGAATTGGGCCGCCTGCGCCGGACAACACCGACCATTTGCAGGAGGTGGGTTGGAAGTTGGCTCAGTTAGCTGAAACCATTCATGTCGAGTTCGAGTACAGAGGGTTTGTCGCCAACAGCTTGGCTGATCTTGATGCTTCCATGTTGGAACTCAGACCGAGTGAGGTCGACTCAGTTGCGGTCAACTCGGTTTTAGAGTTGCATAAGCTTTTGGCTAGACCGGGTGCCATTGACAAGGTGTTCTCTGTTGTGAACAACATTAGACCGGATATTTTTACAGTGGTGGAGCAAGAAGCCAACCACAACAGTCCGGTTTTTCTGGACCGGTTCACTGAGTCACTACACTATTACTCGACCATGTTTGACTCGTTGGAGGGATCGGTGAGTAGTCCAGACAAGGCCATGACGGAGGTGTACTTGGGGAAGCAGATTTGCAACATTGTGGCCTGCGAAGGTATGGACCGGGTGGAGAGGCACGAGACCCTGACTCAGTGGAAAACCCGGTTCGGATCGGCGGGATTCGCTCCGGTTCATCTGGGTTCCAACGCGTACAAGCAAGCAAGTATGTTGTTGGCGCTATTCGCCGGCGGCGACGGGTACAGGGTGGAGGAGAACGACGGGTGTATGATGTTGGGTTGGTACACTCGGCCTCTGATCGCCACGTCGGCATGGAAACTCGATAAAAAAGCAGTAGTGTTGGCTCAGTGAGTTTGCGAGTTAGGTCAATGAAAATGAAAACTCGTGGTGGTGGCACTGCCATGATCCCAAAATCTGTCATTGTGCAATTCTGAGCTGGGTGCCTTATTCAATGAGACCCACCACTGTCCCATTGTCTCTAAATTTTTTTTTTTTTTTTTTTTTTTTTTTTTTTTAAATTTTAGTTTAATATCTATTTAGGTATTTTATATTTTAATTAATGTCTTTTTGGGATGGAATCTTTGTATTTTTCAGAATGTGTATTATATATTATAAATAGCTTTGGTGGTAATAAAATGGATAGACATCTTTTTTTTTTATTATTATTAGTGAATGGTGATGTAAAGGTGCAATATTCTCATTTTGGTCTTTGTGGTTTATGATTAATGGATTGATAAAGTCCACTCAAATATCTATTTCTAGTTTTGTTTTGAATTTTGATGGTGTATATTATATATTTGAATTACAAACTTATATGTTGTGTAGATTGAGAACCCCTCCCTCCAAAAAAGTAAAAAGTGTGAGTTTCCTTGCTATTGTGATAGTTTGCATGCACTTTCTTCTAAAGTTTCTGCCTTTTTTTTTTTTTTTTTCCATTAATCTTTTTATTATAAATACCCTTTTGCCTACTTTTTCCTCTTCAAACTCATCATCAATGTCAAAAAAATGCATCAATATTTCATACTTACTTTTATTTGCTTGCTCATCTGATTTTTCTTTCGAAATATTTTTGAATAATAAAAAAAAAAAGCAATTTTTAAAAAAAATTTTTAAATTCAAGACTTAGGGAAGAAGACACTATTCGAATTGTTTTTATAAAATAAATAAAAAAAATCACTTTCAATTAATAATAAAAAAAAGTTATATTTATGTCAATATATTTGATAGTTATAATTAAAATAAATAAAACAAATTTTAAACTATAATATATATGTACTTTTATTTGGTATAAAATCAGTACTAATAAAGAAGAATTCAGCGTACTTAATTTATTCCTCGGTTAAGATTAATTTAGAGGCAACTAGCTGGGCTTTTATTTTCGTTGAAAGAGAAAGGTGGTAATTTCACTAAAGTCCCAACGTTTCACAAAATATCATATTTTTAAACATCTTTATAATATTAGCAATTTTGGTCCCTAATATTTTTCAAAATAACAACATTTGAGTCCTTTCGTCAGTCAAAGGTTAGTCGAACTTAACAGACCTAGGGTTATGTTTGTCTTTTGTGTAATTAAGCATGGTAACTAAATTTTAAAAAAATAAAAGTGTCAATAAACAGTGGAGATCCAATTAAACTTTGCCACATCAACCTAAAAACTTTAAAAAAACTTTTATTAATTACATACAATATCAATTAATTTAAAAAAATATTTAAAAACTGTTCCTTCTTCTCTACCTAAAAACCAGAACAAACACTCAAACTCATCTCTTTCTCGATCTCACTGTCGTCTTCTTCTTTCCACAAATTAAATTCCTCATGGTTGATTGCCAAACAATTGAAAGAATACATTTAAATTATGATATGAGAGATCATTATGACAATTTGTAAACAAATACACAAGTCAAAAATATGATTCACATAACTCCAACAAAATATGAACAAGAACAGTTTCCTACAAGCACAAAACTTTCAAAAAGTTATATGGATCTCCATAGCTCAGCGATGGAGATCGATCTCCATCACACGCGGATCTCCATCGTTTCAGATTCAACAATGGTGAAACAATTCTAGATCTCCATTTATCCATTAACTTAATTTCTTTTAAATATTTTTCTATATTTAATTAATTTATCAGTTTTTTGTTTTTAGAACTGTGTGTTTCTTTTTTAAAAGGAACTGTTTTTATTATTATTTTTTTTATTTTTTTTATTTTTATTATTTTTTTAAAGAATTGGAGCAAATTGCACTTAACCTCTCTAAGATTTGATCTCTTGTACCCTAAAACAACTTTATCATTAATTGACACTTACACCCTTTGTTGTTAAGTCAAACTTAACTGTTGACTAACTGTCACCTTTAAAAGACTAAACTACACATGTTCTCTAAATTAAAATTATTAAACGAAACATTTTATCAAAAAATTAAATTAAAAAAAAAAAAAAAACAAAATAAACGATTTCAAGATTTCTTCATCAATATTTTAAAATAAATTACAAAACCTTTATCTTCAACCCAAACCCAAAAACATCAACCCCAATTTTTTTTTTGGAAAGCCAATTTCCCCGTTCTCGGATTTGAAGAAGTCCATGTTCTTCTTTTCTTGTAAAAACCAAATCCACACCAAACCACATCCAAACAATCTCAATCCATACGCACATTAGAAGAGAGAGAGAGAGAGAGAGAGAGAGAGAGAGAGGAGGTCATGACGAGG